>JARFJB010000113.1:1140000-1182500 GCA_036346205.1 Vesta saturnalis | reverse complement strand
GTTTCTAGTGTACATCGTGTATTAAAAGAACAATTATTGCTCCCGTTTCACTACAGGCAAGTACAAGAATTATTGCCTGAAGATCTTTTTTTGAGAAGAGACTTTTGCGAATTATTACAAGAAAGAATGAGACAGAACCATTTTTACAAAATATTCTTTTTACCGATGAATGAACTTTTACTAGACAAGGTATGTTTAATAGTCATAAGTCATTTCTGGGCAGAGGAAAATTCAAAGGTTAAATGTGTAACGCATTATCAACATAATTTTAAGCTGAATATATGGGCTGCTTCAGTAGGAAACCGCTTCGTTGCATACCATATCTTTAATGGAAATTTAAATGGTGATGCTTACCATGAATTTTTGGATAATCGTTTATTTTTGCTATTAGAGTTGCCTCTTGATCTACGAAGAAATATGGTTTTTATGCATGATGGTGCTCCACCTCATTTCAGTAGGCAAGCTAGAAGATGACTCGAGCATTTTCCAAATCGTTGAATTGGTTGAGGTGCTGATACTCCTATCCACTGGCCACCAAGTCCCCTTTATGTGTGATAATCCAAAAAGTTTACATTTTCTTATGTGTCTAACGTGATTTTAGAAAAATAAACAATCACTGGATCACACCGTACACCCTTCAGCTGCAACTGTTCTGTGCACTCATAATAAGGGTTGTTGCTGCTCTAAATAATGTTTTTTTCAAATAGAAAGGTCGCTGAAATTATATTTTCTTCATTCTTTGCTAATTTTGAAACAATGAAATTAAGGAAGAAAATAAATGCCTGTTTGCCATAACCAGTTTGTATTATGTAAATAAGCTGTAGTGATTTATTAGCGTAACACTTCATGTAGTCAGAAAGATGGTGGCCAAAGAAACATAATCAACTTTTAAATAAAAAAAATCATCTGCAAAACATGGATTTTGATGTGTGGAGTTTAATTTAAGCTGAAAATAATTTAAGAATGGTAATTCAAGAACCACGGCCACTTCAAACGATTATGTATTCACTAGAAAAACGTTTACGATTATGTATTCGTGAAAATGGTGGGCATTTCGAACATTTAATGTAAAAACAGGTACCTACTAATTCAATTTTTTTTGTGTTATTCGTTGTTTTTTTTAATTGTTTCCTTTGTCTGTTCTGTGTTAATGTCATACAATTAAAACCTTTTTTAAATTCTAAATCATTTACAATATTTTTACCTCATAGTTCTTTCTGAAACAATCATTACTCCCTGAGGTAGTTCGTTCTCACGCATGAAACTTATTAATTGTTTCATTTTAATAATTATTTATATATGAAGGGAGTTATGAGGGTGTTAATTACTGAGTACAATGGATTGCTATCTGGAGGGACGTTAGTTCCGAGGGATTGTAAAGTTGCCCGAGGTTATTAACATAACTCACGTGATAGATAAATTTTATTTCATATTTAATATTAAACAAACGTTTAAAAATGAAGTACGCACTGTTACCATGGATATATCAACTGACAAGCTTGGAAATATTTGTCAAAATACATTAGACGGAGTTATAGATCTATAATTCCCTAGGGAGTTATGAACATGTTCACAATTACGGTAACTAAGCGTTTACTTGTTTGTAATGTATTGGTATGAAATAAAATAACTTGTTAATTCGTCCAGCATTACTTGCTAAAACCTCAAATAACTCAAAACCAGTAATTTTGTGACTTTCAACCAGGGTACACCGTTTAAAAAATACTATTTTTGCCCAAAAAATTAAAAATATCCCCATCAAAAAAAGTTTGGAGGCAAAATAAGTGGCAACCTTCTTTAGTGACGCTCCTATGCAAAATATTAAAGATTTGTCAACACTATCTTTTATAACCTAATCAAAGGTATTTGTGGTTTAAATTTCATTTAGGCATCTTAAACCACTTCAGAGATAATAAAAAAAAGGATTTTTGGGGCCCTTTTACAAGGCTGTATCTTCTTAAGGAGGCATTTTCAGACACATGTTTATTAACCAAACTAACGTTATTTTTTAATACTCTATTTTTTTTAATATTCTATTTACCTTAGAAATTAGCGGAACGATCTTTGAAACACCCTGTATATTTGATAAAAATCATGTTAATAACAAGTACAAACTTGATTGCTATGAAAGGTCAGATAGCTTCAAAAAAAAAGGCTACTCAGAATTCATTCAACGTTCATAACTTTCACTTCCACCAGATAAGCAACAAAGCGTTACTCACCGATTTTATATATACAGGGTGTCCCAATAGTGCGTATTCGGTCGATAGCTAGCCATTAAACCTAGAAGATAAGTTTAAATACGAAAGTTGTCTATTTTTATAAGCTGCGTAATCTAAAAATAGTTTGGTTGCTACAGGGTGTAATATAAAAGCGGTACAATATAGAACTTTTGATTTTTAAATAGAACACCCTATATATTATTTTATTTTTCGATTCTCCTTATAATTTTACATCTTTTTTATAAGAATTACTTACAAGCTAAATCTTACAGTTTTTGAGATAGTTGCAAAGTTAACTAAAAACTGACATTTTTATGTAGTAATTCAAGTAGGCGTATCTCAGTTATTTTTAAAGATAAAAAAATAATCTTTGGTATAGAATTTATTCATACATGAGCTTACTTTAATCTATTGTCAAAATTGGATTTTAATATACACGGTGATCACAAAAATTAATTCAATAACATAAATTTGAAAATGCTATATCTTCATTTTTTTAAATGGCACACCCTATATTTTTTTAATGCCCCGTCTTCGTCTATTAATCGGCTTTCATTTCTATTAAATATATTCTATACCTATCTCGAATAGTTTCGGAAATATTTAAGTTTGTTCAATTTTTTTCGTTGATAACACTGAAGAAGAGTAAAATTAGTCAGTCAAAGCAACCTATGAATACATAAGAAACTAAAAAACATATTAACTGAAATACAAACACTTAAAATTATAACAAATGATCAATGTGACCCCCATTTTGTTGCTGGCAAACATGAAGTCTTTGAATACACGGGTGATCACAAAAATTAATTCAACAACGTAAATTTGAAAATGTTATATCTTCCTTTTTTTAATTAGCACACCCTATATTTTTTAACGCCTTGTCTTCGTCTATTAGTCAGCTTTAATTTTTATTAAATATGTTCTATACCTATTTCTAATAGTTTCGGAGATATTTAAGTTTGTTCAATTTTTTTCGTTGATAACACTGATGAAGAGTAACATTAGTCGGTCAAAGCAAGCTGTGGATACATAAGAAACTAAAAAATATTAACTGAAATACATAAATTGCAATTATAATAAATATTGTATGAAACCACCATTTTGAAGAGATTTTTGAGATGTTTTTAAACGATTCATCGTAAAATTAAACAATTTAATTAAAAGAGCGCAAAACAAAAGATGAACGAAAACAAATGAAGAAATCGAACTTGTCAAACAGTGCTAATATTTGTGTAGTATTGTATACTTACTTCCTAAATTACAAAATTAATTTTTCGAAAGAAGAACTTGTTAATATGATTTACATCCTTAGTGAAAGCGATAAAAATTGTCTTTTAGTTTATCGAATTTATAAGCAAAAATTTCCAAATGCACGACACCCGCAAGTTTCAGCATTTGCAAGATTGAAAGAGCGTTTCGAGCAAACAGGCAGTGTTCATTACGAAGACAATTTAGAATGAGAAAGAACAGGAATTAACGAAGGTAATGAACATTTTGCTCTTCAATTCGTGATTGAAAATCCTCACGTTTCTTGCCGACAATTGGAATTGGAAGTTGGAGTTTCAAAAACATCAGTTAATAGAATTATAAAAAAATATAAATATCATCCATACCATGTCCTACTTGCACAAGAATTAGACGAGGATGACTTCGTTAATAGATTAAACTTTTGCGATTGGGCCATTGTAAAGAACCAGCGTCCTATACTTATATGTTTTAGAATAAATTATGTGCGGACCATCCTGTATGTAAGATTTCATAAGTTTACGCGATATTGCACAACAAATAATTTATTCATCACTGCTGACGTGTAGTTCTAAGAAACCGTAAGTTTCTGCACGTCAGAACGATTTTAACCAATCCCATAACGGCATCCCCCGCACGGTAGCCACGAAACCGCCCACAGATGCACCTTTATAAACTCGCGACGCGCATAGAAAGTGAGGAATCTCCGTAGATTCAAGTTAAGCCGATATCCAGCAGCCGCCACCGTACCGTTGACCGTTCCAGAAACCAGTAGCCGCAGCCGCTCCGTTTGCTTAGCGTAAGCACCGACCTGTTGTTCACCGACGAAGAGTCCTTCGCGATCGGGCAACCTAAAGTTCAATTCTGTACCGCTATTGATAGACACGTAAGTTGTAAAGTTATACATTCTGACAATTTACACTCAAACACTACAGACCGTAAATAATTCCGGGCTGAGCTCCAGGAGTTATACTACACAAAGTATACCTAGAGTAGCACGCAGGGGTAACCCCCGACGTAATACCAAATACACTAACACCTAGAGTCACGCAGGGTAGATCCCGTCGTCACTCGCCACCACAAAGTATACCTAGAGAAACGCAGGGGTAACCCCCGACGTATCTCATCACCACTTGAGGGTGAAGGGTTGTTACAGGGCTGTAAAGACCTACGACCTTTCTCTTAGTATATACAGTAAAGACAGGCCGTCGCCTACGTCTTCTGGACCTTACTAAAATCCCGCTCGAAACTCACACACTTCCTACACCCAGTACTTAATAACCGTATACAGTGTCTGTGAATCGCAGAAGAGTACCTCCATAACCTGTTGTATAAATCAGTAGCATAAATTTGTCGTCCACCGAACCATCGTAAATACCTGGTGCACGAACGTTTGTAAATAAATTAGAGAGTACGTAGATTTTTCTATCTTTACGTAAACCTATTAGAGTAGTTTTTTAATATTAAGTATTTTTGTTCCCTAGATTAATTATAAATAATTAAACTCAGTACAGAGATCGGTAATTAAGTTAGTTAGATAAATAATCTAATTGCCACAATTAAACCCGTAATAATTAAAGAAAGATCGTCCCAATACCTCGCGTTTGTATACGTGCATTTCGCGTGTATTACTTCCAGGGAGTAGAACATCCTTGCTTCAGCGCTCCAGAGTTACTAACGTATAAACACGATATCGATTTTCTCAAACGAGTCGAGTTCATTGCGCTGGCGTCTCGACCAACAACGGTATCAAGGCTGACGCCCTCGCTACCGTACATACAGGACCGTAACCTACACTTTGCCTCTTAGGTAAGGGATAGATTAAAAAGACTATCTTTTGTTCACAGAAGCGATTACGCACCCAGTGAAGCCCAGGACCTGGACTAGGGCGGTCGTACATATATATTATTAATTACGTTTATTTTATTGTAAATATTGGTCTAATATACGTGTTAAAAATGCTTTACGAATTTTATTTAAGGTTACAGTGTTAAGCCCATCCAGTAATTACTACGAACCACACCCCGTTTATAAAATAAACCCGATTGAGCAAAGCCGAGGCAAGATAAAACCGCGCTGGGTTACCAAACCAGAAGGGCGCAAAATAAGTAAAAGTATAGAACCCATAGCACTTAAAAAATAATAGGGGGCATTATACCATAAATAAAAATTTAGGAAAACCCAACTATTTTAGCACGATCTTATTTACTGATGAAGCTACTTTCCACAAAAATGGATACATTAATAGACATAATTTCCATTATTACGATACTGAGAATCCCAGATTTGTAATTCCTGTTGATCATCAACACCTCTGGTCACTTAATGTTTGGGCTAGAATTATTGGGGAAAGAATTGTAGGACATATTTTTTTGAAAACACGGTCAATGGAGATTCATTTTAAACTTCTTGCGCAACGAATTTGAAACTTTTATTGAAGATTTACCTTTACAAACGCTTAGAGAAATGTGGCTGCAACTAGATGGCGCTCCTCCGCATTTTAGCAGAAACGTTAGAAATTATTTAAATATCCAGTTTCAAAACAAATGAATTGGAAGAGGAGGGCCGATCTCTTGGCCTGCAAGATCGCCTGACTTGGCAAAGCTGGACTTTTTTCTTTGGGGTTGGATTGAAGAAAAAGTCTATCAAACTCCTCCAACGACTGTAGATGATATGAAGGCAAGAATTAGAGAAGTCATTCAAAATATAAATGTTTCCACATAACGAAAAGTAAATTTGTCGTTTATTCAAAGACTTGATGTTTGCCAGCAACAAAATGGTGGTCACATTGAACATTTATTATAATTTTAAGTGTTTGTATTTCAGTTAATATGTTTTTTAGTTTCTAATGTATTCATAGCTTGCTTTGACCGACTAATTTTACTCTTCTACAGTGTTATCAACAAAAAAATTGAACAAACTTAAATATTTCCGAAACTATTAGAGATAGGTATAGAACATATTTAATAGAAATGATAGCTGATTAATAGACGAAAACGAGGCATTAAAAAAATATAGGGTGTGCCATTTAAAAAAATGAAGATATAGCATTTTCAAATTTATGTTATTAAATTAATTTTTGTGATCACCGTGTATATTGAAATCCAATTTTGACAATAGATTAAAGTAAGCTCATGTATGAATAAATTCTATACCAAAGATTATTTTTTCATCTTTAAAAATAACTGAGATACGCCTACTTGAATTACTACATAAAAATGTCAGTTTTTAGTTAACTTTGCAAATATCTCAAAAACTGTACGATTTAGCTTGTAAGTAATTCTTATAAAAAAGATGTAAAATAATAAGGAGAATCGAAAAATAAAATAATATATAGGGTGTTCTATTTAAAAATCAAAAGTTATATATTGTACCGCTTTTATATTACACCCTGTAGAAACCAAACTATTTTTAGATTATGCAGCTTATAAAAATAGACAACTTTCGTATTTCAACTTATCTTCTAAGTTTAATGGCTAAGGAGCTATCGACCGAATACGCAATATTGGGATACCCTGTACATATATTAGAATTTCTTTAGTTCGTCACAAATGACCGCTGATGATGATAGCTTAGCTATCCAAACACATTCAGTGTTTTTTAATTTTTGTATTGTAAGTGGGTGTATTTTGTTTGTTACTAAATGATATGTACATAATTTAATGAAATACGCCTAACTAAAGCACAATTCTAAACTTTTTATTTCAAAAGATTTATTTTCACCTTTATTAACATAGCTGGGGACGACATTTGGTCCTACATCAATCATCGGCATTTGGAACTTATGAAATTTTCTTGTCTAGATTCTAGCCATTAAGCATTTTGGTCATTTGTTGCTTTGATCATTCGGCGCTTTGGTCATTGTTGGCATAATGGTACAACATTGAAATTCGGCAGAATGTTGTTGACGTTTTGGTCATCCGACAAAATATCCTAACTTTCATTTGACATTTTGGTCCTTATCAGGGTAATGAGCAACTCTAAAATTCAGCAGAATGGGCATAGTCACCTACATGGTCTTCGGCATTCTAGTTATGTTTGGCATTTGGACCTTTCAAATACAGGGCCGACGTTTTGGAAATTCGGCAAAATGGCAAGGGCCTGTTTAAAATACTACCTCAATGTGCCTAATTATATTAAACTAACGTAACAATAAACATTAGAAACACAAACTGCCATAATCACGTGACATAGGCTGTTTTTGATAAAAATGCAGTATGACATTGGTTGCTTATTCCAAAACAGCGTAATTAAAGTTCACTATACTTCTGTGATAGGGCAGTTTTTGCAATAATTATTTGACCACATGTAAATTTCGATTAAGAATTAGGTAGTGCCAACCGTTCAAAATTGAATAAAACCGTCATGGATGTTTTTGAAATAAACCTACCATATTAACATCGGCAATAATAAATTCTTCATTCTCCTTCATTAAGCCTTTAAATGCTAACTTTTTATAAAAATTTAAAAACCATAATGCCTCTGGAGTGTTTAAGGTATATTGTAAACCTTCAAGAATTTTTCCTAGCTCTTTTGATAAGGTAGCCGCAGTTAATTCGTCTTTCTTTAAACATTTTTCACAGAGCTGCTTAAGTAAGGGTAACAATGTTCCTTTTTTTACTTCTATAATTAAACTAATTAAAAAGATTTAATATGTGATTAATAATTACCTAAGGTACTGTATGGAAATATTTGTACAATTGATGATACGGATGCAGCTCGCACATACATATTATCATCTGATCCCATTTCAACAAGACTTGCCAATAAACTACCTTTTACTAAATTAGCTCCTAACCCTATAATAACAGTATAGATTTAGCTAAATCAACAATTTCGAGTGTAACATACCTTGTGCTACGTACGGTAATTGGGAGCACATAACAGTCCGCACCTCCGGATGACAATCTTGACAAAGACTCTGAGCTAACGGTAATACATCTCGTTTCACACTTACAAAAATTACATTAGCACTGCATAAAATAAACACATATACCTTACTCAGTCGGATCTAAAGAAGAATGAATCGCAATACGTCCCAAGATTTTACAACTCGCAATACGTGATAAAACAGGTTGACTTATTAACGATTTACTCCCCACTAACGGTATAACCTAGAACAGTCTATTTAAAATAGCAACAAAAACGTTTGCAATCCATTACTTCAGTTCTAATTTGTGACGTGTTTAAGATTGGAATAACCGCAATTAACGTTTCCATCCATGCATTAGCAGCAATTGTATCCCGCAGATCAATTCCTTGAAGTACGGAATGAAACAAGTTTGGTGGTGCTTGCTTTTCCATTAACAATCTGAAAGCTTTACTTGTTAACACATGAAACTCACTGGACGCATTCGGTAATTCTTGTATTATTTTCGGTATTATTCTTGTGAGAGTTTGACTTGATTCGGTTTCTAAAAGTTGTGGAAGATTTTGAATAACGCTAAGTTTTTGTATATCATCACCTGACCTAAAAATAACAAATGAAAAACATATGAATGTGGGGAAAAACAAATGAATAATTTTTAACCTACAAATTAAGATTTTCGAAATCTATATTTAGTGCGATGGGTAAATTATCCATTATACGTTAATTATCCCTTTGAGACGTTAATGTTTTAATTTTTCTAAAATAGTTCTCCATTTTCTTATGATAATTTAGACTAGGACCATATATGTAAACAATTACATTTTGTAAAAATGTTGGCCAACTTTATCAGTGAATGTAAATATTTGATTTAACTGTTACTTATTAAAAACATACTGCTTTTGTTACTTTTCACAATTGTTCACAAACTATTATCGTATGATGTGTTGCCTAACAAATTTTGAGTAACTTAACTTAGGTGGCCTGCAGAAAAAAAAGGAACAGACACGTATTTCATTCCTTCGCCAAGGGGGGGGGTTTGGGCGTTTGAATTTTTTACATTACATGTTGGGATTAAGGATGGGTGTGGTCAGGATAGGATCGGAAAAAACGGAGTTAGTGTTATGAAGGGGAAGATATTACCCCAGCATTCGCCTAAGTAGCAGCACAAGGTGTATGAGAAAAACCTCTGAAAAAATCTCATACAAAGTAGACGGTAACGGGATTCGAACCCATTACCACTAGAATACTAAGGAGGTCGTGTCACTACTACTCTACTAGCTCGACCGGATGTTAATTCGCGGCCCGTGAATATGGTTAGTATGAGCAAAAATGTATTTAACTTTTATTGACCATAATAATTAAATGACTTTTTTCGTATTTAGATTAGAAAGAATGTACTCTTTGGCCGATTTGAAAAAGCACGATTTGCTTATATGGGCCCTCCACAACCAATAAACAGTGCTGTCCCGTATTATACTGTAAAGATCCAGCCTGACTTTATTAAAAGTTTGTCAATTAATTATTTGTTAATTGCCCTGAAGTAATCAAGATACGTAAAATTTCATAATATTTGAACAGATTTCACAACAAATAATTATTTTAATTCCCCTCCGACGTAGATATCAAAAAGCATCAAATGCTCTTACGTCAGAGAACCCTCAGCCAATCGCGAATAGAATCCCCATCAAACAGAAGCCGTATCCGTCCTCGCGCATTCTCTTTAAAAACCGCGACGCGATACCGAAACGAGAGAATGCCGATCTAGTTCGTGCGCGCTTAGCCTGAACTGTCGCGTACGCCGCCTGTCGATCACCGCTTACGATTATCTTGAAACCGTCGCGCTACCAAGCCGCGCCTGACCACCAGCTCCTAGTGATTAACTGTCTGCCGCCGTGTTCCGAGATTGAAAGTACGTGAGTTGAGTACAAACACATTATACCAGACACCTAGACAGACAACCGAAAGCTATCTTACATCACCGTACACACATTCGAAGTGGCTTCGACAGGCTGTAAAGCCTGATGACCTCTTCTCCACACATACACCTTATTTGAAGTTGTTTCGACAGGCTGTAGAGCCTGGAATCACCTTCCACACATACTTACACCTAGTCGAACGGTGGACACGGGCTTAACGCCCTGGATTCATATTTTTCTTACTCATGTGACAAGAAGGGTGCTCGCTCTATTTATATCACACTCCGGAGTATGCAGTCCAACAGCACCACTCGGGTTAGTCCTAGACTTTGGACTGTCTACTCATTTACACACAGCACACAACATTACTCTAACCACATCTAGCACATCTGACCAGAAAGAAACGCCTAGAGATACTCACAGACGCGATAGTTTACCTGAGAAGCCGCTCCTGCGATGTTAAATCACATCCGCTGCTGTGACAACGTCCCTAACCGACGAGAGTTTGTGTAGAACGATTAAACTTAGCTCTTACTAAGAACGGAAATAAGTGAATACCTAATAAACCGTTAGTCCATTTGGAACAATTTGCGTAATAGTTTAAACTTACGAGTTTACCCGGTTAGAATCGCATGTTAGTAGACCCTCAGGTTAGTAAATATAAAACGTGTTCAAATTACAAAACACTTTACTCTACCTTTTTGCAATTATTAAAACTAGCTTATGTACGAATAGGTAAACTTTTTAGATTAACAGCTATACGCGTAAAATATACAATATAGGGAATAAAACAACGCGTGTACGTTTGGTTAAATTGAATGAAACTTTCAATTGATATTAGATCCGAACTATAATAATTAAACGAATACGGAAAAACCTTCGTAATCTTCCTGCCTTGAACTTAGTAAAAATAAGACCTGTTTAAATTAAGGAACGCGGTGTCTTCACTTTAACACATAACCATTTCGTATTATAGAGATAAAAGTATCTTTTAACCGAATAATATACGCTCCTAAGTAATTAATTCTAATTATGGAGAGTATTAATAACTAATAGTGGTAAATAAAATAATCCCGCAAGACTAATTGGTAGTTAAAACGCGTACAATAAATCCTGCGGAGTAATACATTCAAAGCAACTAGTAGGATTTGAACCTACGATCTGTACTTTGCTAGAGTACCTCTAGCAAAGTACAGGTCGTAGGTTCAAACCCTACTCGAGGTAAACTTTTTATTTATGTTTTTATTAAAATTAATAGTAATTTCTAATCACATATTTACTTTTGAACTTATTCGTTCATAACAAAACTTATAATAAATTACGTAAATGGCTCGTATTTGTAAAGAAGTACCTTTTTCGTCCCATTTCTGATCTTCCATTGTTAAGAAGGAAGTAATCAAAGTCTGGAAAGTATGAAAAAGATAGCGCGACCTTCAGATAAGACAATAGGATATCCCAAATTCTACAATTTACGAGATTAATTTAGCACTTTGGTCGACTTAAACAAATAGCGCGCGATCCAGCTTATGAGGCAGTATTAAGAATCAAGTCTAGCACTGGAAGAATTTGCATGCTACGGTGTCTTCTACGTGTGGAAAATAAATATACCGGTGCGTGTAAATAAATATAAAGTAAATAGTTCGTTAGTTAAGGTTCAGTGTTAATAAATAACTGTTTTTAAACAAATAATCGTTATAGTTTAGTGTTTATCTAAGACGGTAGAAAATCAGAAAATGCTAAAAGAAAGTGTACATTTAATAGAAATTTGGAAAGTGAATATCCATTTATTAAAAAGCTAAGTATTTTAAACCTCAGATAATGACGTAAAGTGCTTAAAATGCTACCACGTTTCTAACCACCACACGGCATAATACGTGAGAAATGAGTGAACTCGACTAAAACTCAATCAAACGGTCTGAGGACTGCAGAGAACTCGAACTGCATGGGTGTTTTGGATGTACCGATAAAGTAGTTTAAGTTAGAATCTGGTTAGTGAGAAAAGAACCGAAATAGGCGCCACAAGCTTTAAAGAAAGAAGGAAAAGAAAACAGGTTTTGATTCCTTGGAAGAGGAAGAGAGCCTGTAAAGCTTGAAACAGGGAGTAATAGAAATAGTAATTAAGTGACAATTCCCTCAACAAACGTAAATTAATTTTTTTTCTCTCAAGTTCCCAACTATGGAGGCAATAAGTCAAACGTTATTGTATAGCTATATACACATATGCATGATAAATAAAATAGGTTATACACAGTACGTATGTTATCCCCAAAACCAAAAAAATATAAGTTAAAATGAGCTTGACGAGGGCAAGTCGTGAGCTTGTACATACGCCCACAGTAATTTATAATTATAACACCAAAAACAATAATACCCATTCCGGCCGACGCAAGATCTTACGTACCTTAGCGTGAAAAGGCCAGTTTAATAAACATGTTAAATCAGTTATTTACAAGAATAAATAATTAGTTAAATAATTCAGCTTGCCTTTCGTTTAACAAAACTGAATACAAACCCCTTTTTGATGAAATTACCTAAATACAATTGGAAAAGCTGGTTCAGTCCACTTAATTTATTTCGAATAAAAAAGAATATTAGTAATTAAGAAATTTAAATGAGATAAAGAAATTGATCCGAATAACCTTATCCATAAAACTATAGTGTATGTTATATTTCTGAGCTACCGAGTAGCATTTAAAGTAGCACGAAATCTAGCGCTAACATTTGATCTTATTCAATATCACGCTACACAAAAAGTTACATCTGGTAGATACATAAAAGTTGCAGCAAAGCTACTGCGCACGACCACATAAACAATAGTACAAAATTAATTATCCCCAAAATGAAGGTTGTACATGAACTCCCTACTGGGTGTGGCACAATTTTAACAAAAATTAATCAAAATGTTGATTGTTGAGTGTGTGTATTAACTATTGAAGAATGGTTTAATTAACATATAGCAGTTCTACATCAGAGAAATTGTATTAAAACTAGCTGAAGTCGGGTATCAAGCTCATACCGATCTTACACTACAGGTAACATGTTTAGCAGATTCTCGTTGACAGAATTAATATAAATGTATTTAATTTCGTTATAGGCAATCGTAACCTGCTGAAAGCAATTTAGGTACGAGTTGTATTCGTGGATAAAATATTTGTCAAATAGTTGTTAACAGAAATAAGGTAAATGTACTTAATTTAGGTACGATAAAAGGAAAGAGCTTTACTTTACTCTTTCCGAGGGTTTATGCGTTATTCAAAGTAGCCAGAATTTCACCAGCTTCAATACAGGTGTAACCTCTACGATCACGCAATCCTAAGTACGTTAGACACAACCGACCGCAGTGTATCAGCAGTACAATCCAAATAATAAGCCAAGAGATACAGAACGAATAATCTTGTTACACCAATAAAGATAAAACTAAATGTAAACATGAACTTTGATGTAATCGTAACGGTAAGGTTATATGGGAACTTAAGTGCCAAAACGAAGATAAAGGATTAGAACGGTATTTATTCAGTGAGAAGGTGTTACCTCTAAGGTCGAATGCGAGCGTTAGTGTAAATATCTTAACCAATTGCTGACATCTATTTCTTTGAAGAAATAATCTGAAATTCGTTTGCGTTTGAAACCTGTTCTAATTACAACGAGGTTAACGAGATGTGATACGGCTTACCGAATATTTGTGGATGAAGTGAAATATTTCTATTGCAACCGCCTTTAATAACGATTATATATCACTTCTACACAACAAAGCGACACTATCGGCCGTAACTTATCAAAGATTCGGCTAATGGAACCAGAAAATTTAGAAAACCTTCCTTTTTATTTCTTCCCTGGATCTCAGTGAATAAGATCCATCGGTTGACCGCAGCTGTCGTTAGTAGGCGATAGAAAACTTTTTTCCACCATTTGGTACTTTTTCGATCCATGTCGTACAGGCCAACGAGTTGGTCGGAGAGGTCAACTTCGCCCATATATTTGTTGTAGAATTCTATCGTTTTAGGACATGAAGTTTCTACTCGTCTACCGTCTTTACATTTTCTATTTACTACAGTTATTTCATCTCCATCACAATTAGAAAGCACTGTCAGATCTTTGGTATCTTTCTAGGAGACAGCATATTGTACCATATTGATTGCATAAAAAAAAATTTTTTTGGAGATTATTGATGTACCGACTACCGCAAAAGGTAAACTATTTGTAATTTTAGTACTTGTGAAAAATCTTTCAAAGCATATGCTCACGTGAGTATCTCGAATAGTCCTACTTAGCTTCGTGACAACATCTTCACCTAGAGTTGAAGTTTGGTTCCTTTCTTCATCTCTTCCTGAATATAGTCAAGTCGCATGTATAGCCAGTTTTTGCATCACATCTAACCCATAATTTCACGCCTCCTTCTATGGGTTTCAGAGGAAGATATTGTTTCAAGCAGCTCCTCCCCTTGAACTTAGCCATGGTCTCATCAATACTCTGAACAGAATTTTCACTTCTTGCTTGAGAAAAGATATGTTTCAAGCACAAAAGTACTTCTTCTATGTAGTAAATTTTTTCTGGCATCACCTGGTTTTGTGGGAGTGTTGAAGTATAGTTTGGAAGACAATAGTTGGAATATGTTTCCGGAAATGGCTTGTTTTATCATTACGTTTCCAAGTGAACTATTAGAAGACCAATAGTGACGTTGTGCAGATACCTTATTGTAGGACATTATCAAATAGCAGCCAATTACTATCATTGTTTCAAGCGGATAGGTTTTGGATATATCGAATTTCTTTTTTACTTGGACTATTTCTAATCTTTCGTTTGTTTCTTCAGCTATCCACATGAATAGGCTTTTTGGAAAAAAATATCAAGCAGAGTAGATACTCTATCAAGATTTCCAAGCGTTACACAAGGTTTTTCTGTCGGTATTGTCATCCGTGGTTGAAAATTTTTGTCAACAGATTTCCATTGGTCGAAAACTATTGCAGGTATATGAATAATTTTTTCGGAAGAATCAACATTTTCTTCGGAAGAATGAACTTCTTCTCTTATTAGGTTTTTGTTTCTCACACTTTTTTGTCACTTTACTCGTTGATGACTCAGACAATTCGTTACTGGATTCCTCTGAAACTACTTGTTCAAAGTCTGAACCACTATCTGCAAATGGATCTTCAACCGAATCAGTAATATTGTTGGCTAATTCCAACAGCTGAGCCTCAGATAATGGTTTCTTTCAAAAATGAAAATTCGTATTTTACTTACGTCAGTACCACTGGAACAAATAAAACCACAACAGAATCACACTGGGACATATTATCCCGTTGATAAACTTAAAAAAAATAATATACATCCGTCATCTCTAGTTACACAAAAAAGTAACTATAATTAATAATTCAAACATTAGTAAACTTACTTCGACATTTTCTTGTATTATTTCAAAACACAAAATAATCACTGAGAAATAATCAGCACGTGCTCTAAGAAACAATTGCACTAAACTGGCAAACTTGAATTAATTTCGCGGCAATTTTAGTAGGAGAGGGGTTAGAAACTATGCATATTACCAAGGGACATCAACCGAGCTAAATTAATGACATTTAGTTACCTGTGGGCTTATATAAGTATCTGCTGGGAAGTATATCACCTATTGGGACCGAAAGGGTTAAATAGATTCTTTTTTATATCATTGCATTATGATATGGAGTGCCTAAAGGCTTACCATAAACAACCGCTACATTTGTCACTTAGGCTAGAGAGCATAAAAACTCAAAATTTTGAATCTAAGTCAAAAGAAATTTCTCGCTCTCCTCCCCTTACTGTAGAGTGTTTGGTACCCCTCAGACTCTTCGGGTGATGCGACCATGTCCCGTATTTCCTTTTTACGTAAATGGTCACCTTATATAGGTATATAAAATGCAAGAACATACATCTTCATTAGATGTAGTGTGTATACGAATGGATATTCATAGGATGTTTTTTTTGTAAGATACATAACATGTACATGAAATATATACAATGATTATTATGTATATGCAATGAATATTACTAAATGTATGGACGTACGTATCATTTATATACATATTATATGTATGTGATCCAAAAGTATTAGAAGGAATATTATTAGAATGGACAGCGCAGCTAGTTTTACGTTCATATATATATATATATATATATATATATATATATATATAAAAACAATAAGAAAGATTTAGTGGGTAGCAGCCACTAAATCTTTCTTATTGTTTTTAACTTAATCAGCCACGATTAACAACTTTGATTATATATATATATATATATATATATATATATATATATATATATATATATATATATATATAGGTTCAGTTACATCTACTTTAATTTGGTTGTTTTATGGTTTTTAATCTTAGTATATTTTAATATATAAAATAACTTTTAATTGCTGATCTCTGTGTAGACGAAAAATTTTAATGCTGCTTTATTTATTAGTCTCACGACATGTAAGTTCTTTATAAAAAATTTTTTAGTATTACTGACATGTTCCTATGTAACAATTTTCAGTTGTCTTGAAAATGAGAATAAACCTTCTCGAAAGCTCGACACATATCAAAGAGTCTGCTTAACCCTGCCCTAATTAAACCTACATAAATTGACTGCCTCCTCAACAAACTAGTATTATATATATATATATATATATATATATATATATATATATATATATATATATATATATATATATATATATATATATATATATATATATAGTATAGGTAGTGAGAAAATTTTATTATTGTAATATACTTTTTTAAATCGCGTACATTTTCTTTTGAACTAACCAACGTGAATTTGTCTTTCCCTTTTGGTGTTAATTTTAATGTGTTTTTCAAATATTAATCTATAAATAACAGTCACTATTTTAAAGTTAAACTGCGTATGTTAACCATTTGTGTCTGTGATCAATTAAAGGAATATATATTTAAAACTAAGTAGGTATTTTAATGTCAATTAAAACTCGCAGCAAATAATTCTACAAGCCTATGTAACGTATTAACAATCAAGCATTGCCTTACAAAAAGTATCTTACGCACGCGGGCTCATTTAATTGAAATTTGTTAAAATAAAGGGCTCCTACCCCACGTACTTGGGCGAATTAGCATTGTTGTTTGTTGATTATATTTACATTTGTACAGAGGTGGGTATAGACAAACGTGCAAAAGGTAGCTTTCGGTTATAATTGTAAATAGGCAATTACCGATTGATCTACATACGCACGAGTCCAGATGATTATTAAAACACCTCGAATTATATTTTTATTGCTTTTATTGTGTTGTATAGATGGATGTGTAACCTGAGAAAGGGACGCTGTACTGTGTTCTTAACGCAGTAACTCAAGCTTGTTTATCGGTCACGTGATTATTTATTTGCACTACTATTGCAGGGCTTTGTTTTAAAGAGTTTTTGTATCAGTTTGTTTAAGTAGAATTGTTTGTCTGCGAACTAATTTCTTTTTATATGTAATTTATTGTAATTGTACGTATGTATTTTGTGCTTTATTTGTCATTAAGCATTTGTGTACGTGTAAATTCCTTTCATATTTTCTTTTGACCTTGCATTGCAATTACCTTATTTTACCTGTGCAAGTCTGCTGTTATAATTTGTATGTACCGTAATTTTATTTCCTTATTTAAAGACCGGCATGATTGGTTTTAAAGGCCCACCTGTTTGGTATTACAATTTTTATTGTGATTTATTTATGACACAATTGTGGGTGTGATTACATTGGTTCCTTTTTTATTGTGTTTATGTGTAGCTAAACTGCTTTTCATTTATTTTTTTCTTAATATTACAATTTTGTACGCAATTCAACCTGATTTAATGGTGTTTTGTTATGAATTGTTTTTTGTGTTATTGGATTTATTAATGTACTTGTGCAATTACTTATTTATGAACAAATTGGGTTTTCTTGGTGTTTCTTTCCAGCAATATTACATTAACGGGTTGAACCATCATTACACAAAGCTCGTTAATTTTAATTTGGGTAGTTTTGTTATTTACTTGTCACACATGATGCATCACTTAACCTCATCAAGTCTATCTAATTCAAATAACACAGCGTACCTACCACTAGACGGCCAATTCTTTTGATCAGATTTGAGGTTTGCGAGTAATTAAATATTGTAAGGTGGTAGGAATGTATACTCCATGCCAGCCGGGGAGGTACCACTACGCTTACCATGGGCTCCTTAATATTGTTTCTCCGATTTTCTGAGCTCGGTAAGGGCTCCCGGTTACCTTTTCCTTCATCTTTAATCTATTCTCATCCTTATTCTTCCTTCTCGCCCTCACTATCTTCTTATCGGATTAAAAGTCCCAAATTAATAAATAAGATGGCTGTGGTTTCTAGTGTAATAAATTCCGAACGTAAAATCTTGCCCCATTCGGATGTCTGGGAGGTCAGGGCCCAAGCGACCACGGTCATCGAAAGTATCAACTTTCTGAATCACTACTGCAACATCCGCGGTATCAGGTCTAATCTTAATGCTATTCAATAACATCTTGAACAATTACAACCTGATATTTTGTTTCTATCTGAAATACAAGTCTCCTCTGAAAGCTCCGAGTCACCCGACTTGCAATTTCCTCAATACCACCTTCACTCTAACTTTCGATATAAATGAGGCGTATGTGCCTACAGAATTGCTTGCAAGAGGGTTTCTTCTTTAGAAAATAAAAATTTTGACGCGATTTGGTTTAAACATTCTGGTCCTAATTTTGTGAAATTCTACTGTTGTATTTATAGGTCTCCTAATGACAGTAACTTTGAAGACTTCTTCGATTACCTTAGTATGAAAGTTGACTATCTCCTGTCTCAGTTTTCATCTTGCGATGTCTCAATTGTAGGCGATTTCAATGTTCATAACTCTAATTGGCTTCAGTTTTCATCTATTACAAATCCTGCTGGTCATAGTGCAGTAACATTTGCTATTTCATGTGATCTCACACAAATGATTTCTGAACCCACAAGAATCCCTGATAACCCTAACCATACTCCACATCTTCTAGATCTCTTTCTTACACTAAACCCTCTTGTTTATAAAATTTCCGTTCTTTCGCCTTTAGGTCTTTCCGACCATTGTCTAATAGAAATCATTTCTACTGTACCTAATTTCACTGCTGTTCGCGAAACCGATAGAACCTTGTGGTGCTTTAAGTCAGCTCGATGGAGTAATTTACGAGATTTCTTTGCTACCTTTCCATGGCGTGAATATTGTATTAAGTCGTCCTCTTCTTCGGACATCGCTCTTTCAATACCTGAAGTCATCCCCATGGGAATGGAGTTATACATTCCCAAAAAACAGTACCGTATAGGTCATCCACGTTCCCAACCCTGGTTCAATAAGGCTTGTGCTGGTGCAATATCTTTAAAAAATAAATATTACATTAAATGGAAATCTAATAAATCGGTCGACAGTCATGTAGAATACATTGGTGCTAGAAATATCTGCAAAAGTGTCATCACTAAAACTAAAAAGTTGTTCGGACAACGAAAATGCAATGAACTAGCTACATCTACTTTAGGCAGTCGTAAATTTTGGTCTTTAGCTAAAGCCACTAGTAAAAACTTTGGAACATCTTCTTTCCCCCCCCCCCCCCGTGACATTTATTGACGGATCGGTAGTTGCTGATTCTGTAGACAAACCCAATGTTTTTGTGGATTTGTTTGCATCAAACTCGTGTCTCAATGATTCTGGAAAAGATGTGCCCCTAGCCAACTCTTCTTCATACGCTATGAAACCAATTCATTTTCGGTACAAGCTCTTGGAATCGATCATCAGTAGGCTTGATCTCAATAAGGCGACTGACCCAGACGGTATCCCAGCTATTGTCTTAAAGAATTGTTCCCCCGAACTAGTACCAGTCCTATCTAAGCTCTATACGATCTCTATGTCTTCTGGGGAATTCCATTCATCATGGAAGTTAGCAACCTATTTCCAAAAAACGCGATAAGACCGATCCCTCAAACTACCGACCAATAGCCATCACTTCCATTTTGTCTAAAATCATGGAAAAAGCCATCAATCAGCAACTGGTCACGTTTCTTGAAACTAACAAACTCCTTAGTGACCACCAATATAGGTTTAGGTAAAGTCGTTCAACAGGTGATCTTCTTTCATATGTGACCCAAGTTTGGAATAATACAGTAGAACAGTCCGGTGAAACAGTTTTAGTCGCTTTAGATATCTCAAAGGCATTTGACTAAGTTTGGCATAAGTGTTTACTTGCCAAACACACCTCGTTTGGGTTAAATGATACGCTCATCAACTGGGTTTATAGTTTCCTTAATACAAGACGAATACGAGTCGTAGTTGATGGCTTTCTTTCAAAAGAAGTTAGCATTAACGCGAGCGTACCACAGGGATCCGTTATAGCGCCTACACTTTTTCTGCTGTACATAAATGACCTTATTTCTTCAACAAATAACCCCATCCATTGCTTTGCTGACGATAACACTCTTCACTGTAGTTCATCTCAGTCTACTCATAGTAATTCTATGTCAAATCAAGAAATGAAAGCTGAAATGGCAAGTTCAATCAACAAAGACATTCAACGTATTCTCGAATGGGGAAACAATAATCTAGTTAAATTTAATGCTAACAAAACTCAGTGTTGTCTTATGTCCGCCAAAAATGATCGATCATTTCCTGTTGTAAGTATGAATGGCTCAGTTCTTAAGTTTTCAGACTCTGTTACTCTGTTGGGTATGACTGTATCTTCAGATCTCTCATGGGTTGACCATCTTCTGTCAGCTACCAAAACAGCTGCTCGTAAAATAGGCTTTTTGTACAGATCTAAGCAGTACTTCACGTCTCGACAACTCCTTCTGCTGTACAAGGCCCAAATTCGGCCTCATCTGGAATATAATTCTCACCTCTGAGTTAGTGCTCCCCAATACGCTCTCGATATCGTTGATCGTATTCAAAAGAGAGCGATTAGGCTTATAAATGACCCGTCCTTAACTTCTCACTTACAGTCCCTTGAGCATAGAAGGATGGTTTCAGTTCTTTCTTTGTATTATCGTTATTACAACGGCTATTGTGCTGCTGAATTATATTCTTTGATACCATCTCGGGCTGCCTTTGCTTTGCTTTCCTATCACTTATAATATGAGAAAATTTAAGGTAGCTGTTCATAGGCATCTATTGGCAATTCAATTATCCCTCTATCCATCCTCCTAAGTGTTCCTGAGTGCTTTAGCACGATAGGCCTAATTTAGCTTGTTCAGGTCCACAATCATAAAAAAAAGACTTGAAAATAAATTCTAATGTTTTAATTACTGCCAGAAAAGTCGATGTAAGGCAAGCAATCAACTTGAGTAATAGTAGCATTGTTGTCGGTAAAGTCAAGATAAATCACTTAGCGATTGTCTTGTTCTTGAATTTGCATTATTGCGAATAAGTTCAAATTGCACTTTACAAGATAGGGTAACTGGGGGACGCTAAACTATGGGGTAAAAGATTCAGCGTTCAACGTTATATAACTTAAGAACGCCAAAGATGTTCGACTAAAGCCAACGTGTAGTTATCGTTTTACGTGGTGTGATGTGCAATTCTAGCTATTTTAAGAATCGGTTAGGTCGAAAATGGATCGGTGTAGTATCGTTTACTTTTTCAAAATACTGGCGTGAGTGATTGGTTGTAACCCTTCTTCGTTTCTTGCCAAACTTCCCAAATTTTGTAATAAAGTCAATAATAAAGGACGAGAACACAACTCGTCGGAAACTCAAAGAAGCCACATACATCGCACTAGCAGAAAATCCAATAAGCGAAGCTAGTGTAGAAATGAAACCCATATGGATTCCAATAATGCGCGAAAAGCTTAAGCGCAATACACCTGCGCAAGAACTCACGGCGCAACATGCGCAATAAACTTCTGCGTAACCATGAAAAAGCTTTATATATATATATATATATATATATATATATATATATATATATATATATACATAACTTCTAAAAATATATATTGGATTACTCAGTGGCTCAGCGGTAAAGGTGTCAGACTAGTAAGTGAATGGTACCAAGTTCGAATCTGAGAGTAGTCAAGTACTTGGGAAAAAATTATATATAACAATATGAATTCGACTCAAGTGCGAAAACAGTCCTTCTCAGGACTAAGCCTGATGAGGAAAGCAGAGTCCGCTTCTGAAACGTCGCGCTCTAAAAGCATAAACTGTGGAAATAGGCCGATCAAGTCCACTAATACAGGGTTAGTTGACCCATTTCCACAACACAAGTGCAATTATTTAAGACTACGCGTACGCAAACTGATTTATGATGAGTGCCAACAGCAGTTTAAAGAAATATTTCCTGTATGTGATTTAAAGTGATACAAATTGTGGAAATATTTAAATTTAACTTTGTTTGCTTTATGAACCTTTGACTAATTGGGTAAGAAGCACTGTAAATCCTTAGATCATGTGAGAAAATCACATATTTTTGCTTTGATAACACTAAAAATTTATGTGCAGGCGTCACAAAATTAATAAATAAATCGCACCGGACTCTCGAGGGCGATTAAATCTCTGCAAATCAGCTGTGACGCGTGTAACCTTGTTTAACAAAAAAAATCCAAATTTGGTTCAACCGTTTCGGACACCATGGAGTTAATCGTTAGTTGTAAAGTGTAAACAATCACTTTGTTCATATGGATTAACGTTTGGAAGTACTTCGGAGTATAGTACCATAATTGAGTAACTACAAAAAATTATACCTTTACATTTTTTAGTTTTCATTTTGTCAATGCAGGATTATTTTATCTTTTATTATTTGAATTGTGTATTAAGTGTATTTGAAGCAAAAGAATGTTTTATGTTTAATTTGTTTAGGTAAATGAGGGCGTAATGTCTGCAACATTGTAGAAACAAACAGTGTTGTTATTAAATTAAAGTCTTTGCTAATAAGCGTATTAATGTGATTTAACGATCGTGATTTAAATATTCCCGGATATGACGTTTTATATATTTATTTTTTGGTTAAATATGTTACCGTTTTATATTATTGTTTTTGTGTAAATGGTAACGAGACTAGGAAGTCGGCACTGGAGAGGAAGGAGTCATTTGGGGCACGACTACCAGACCTCCCAGCTTCAATGGACATAGCGTACCGCGTGGAGTGAGTGTGACGTAGGTGGTGATTGGTGTGGGTTATCTCACCAATTGAGGAGCGGAAGTTAAAAAATATTATATTGTATCCTATTTCGGCGGTTGAAGGTGGATCCCTAGAGAGCGACTGCCCCCATGGCCCTGGATCGCTTCACGAACAGGCTATGTTAGGATGTGGTTGCTATCCACACTGTTTTAGGTTCGAGGCCCTATAGTTCACGGCTTTCGTAGCAGCAGTGATGCGGCACAGTCGTGTTTCTGTTAATTGATGTTCTAGGGATTGTAATTGGCGCTTATTCACTCTCTAACACTAACCGTTAGTTATAGCGCATGTGCGTTGCATAAATGAAACGAAAATTATAGAGTATGGGTTGTAACGCTTCAAATAAACTTAATATTAATATTTCTTTACTCAAACGTGTAATATGCAATTAATTCGTGAACATTATTGATAAACGTAAATAAATGTCAATAAAAATTTATAAAGTAAAAAACCAAGTCACGCCACTGGAAGCGATTGTAAAATATTGCGAATGGGTTAAATTGTTTATATGGCATGAATCATATAAATTGAATATGATGAAATGATAGATATTAAGTTTAGAAATGTACACTTAGACCAAACTTAACTCATTTGATTTAGAACAACAAATAAATTACAGATTATGTTACAGTGTTGTTATTGAATTATAGTCTTTGCTAATAAGTGCATTGATGTGATTTACCGATTGTGACTTAAATATTTTCGGATTTGAAGTTTTTATATTTTTATTATTTGGTTAATGTGTTCCGTTTCATATTTTTGTTTTTGTGTGAATGATGTTTGAGGCACAACTACCAGACCTCCAAATGTCAATGGGTGTAGTGTCCCACGCGGAGCGAGTGTAGCGTAGGTTGTACAAATAAAAACGGGATTAACACAAGACGTAACAGAAAATTAAAGTTTGCAGACTGGCTTAGTGAGATGTGCGGGTCGTGAGCGTGTTTTAGAATTTAAATATTTAGAGGCTTGCCGTATTACCGTAAGTCGTAAATCGGGGTTGTCACACTTAACCAAAATAACCACAATGTCGTGATAATGGGCGCAGACTGTTGTTAAAACAAAATCGGGAAGAGCACACCTGGCCACTCGAATAGGTATAGACAGCTAAACAGATAAGTTCTCACTTACCTTGTGCGGGCTTATCTCCAAATGCCCGTTAGTGACAGTCCGGGATCTCTACCCATAAAAATCTACAAAGTACCCACATACCTTCAAGGTAATAAAGCGTGTGATCAAATCAGCTGTTGGATCAGCCGCCTTCTCAATCCATTTTTTTACGTTACTGTGAACCCAACGCATTTAAACAAAATTCAAAATGAAATACACGCGTGCAAACTAATTATCTAGCAGAATTTTGTCATAAGCTAACTTAAAAAGAAAGGTCGAAGCCAACAACTTCATCCCAGACAGCCAATTCATCTTTAGATCCAACCGCTCATGTCACGATCCACTAGTCAAACTATACACCGACGTCTCCAAATTCTTTAACCACCAAAACTGCTGCCTGACAATATTCCTCCATATAAAACTGGCATTTGATAAAGTCTGGCACGCCAGACTAATACACAAAACCCTAGCACTTCATATCCCAATCCACTTCGTCCAACTCCTTCTTTCATACCTGTCTGACACGTGTGAAGGTCAGTATAGGAATAACCACATCCCAACCGTTCACAACAACAGCAGGCGTACCACAAGGTTCAGCCTTAGCTCACTGCTCTACTAATCTACGCACACGACATTCCGTTACTTACAAACCAAGACATTACGGTAACCCAATTCGCAGACTACACCGCTATATGGGCGACCAGCCGGAATAGTGAGACCGCAAACAGACTAATGGCACAATAAATACAACATTTCTCAAACTGAGCCAACCAGTGGAGAATCACCATAAACCCCAACAAAACACAAACAATACTATTCCGACATCCCAACCATACAAGACAACCTCGACAAATAACAGATAACATCAACCTACAAATAAGAGACGTACAACCGCAGCCCCAAGGCACCATAGTATACCTAGGATTTACCTTCTCCAAAACACTGAACTGAGACCAAGACCTCAAAAAGATTCTAAACGAGGTACGCAACCCCGCAAACATGTTAAAAGCACTACAAGGACAGAACAGAGGCTGCCACCCCAAAACCTTACAACACACATACAAACCATACATAATACCACTAATGGACAACCGTACGCCACCTTCAAAACCAATAACCTAAAATCTGTCGCGCCTGTCAACGAAACACACTACGAAAGATCCACATACTGGACTACAGAGACCCCAACGACATGTCAATAGAAACAACAAACATACAACCCATTATAGACAGACTCAAGACATTACAAACAAAATACACAAACCGCAGAGTACATGGCAACATACCCGCCACCAAAAACCTACTCAAAACTCCCTACACCAACAACGGACGAGTATACAACCCCAGAAATCCTAAAAGAAAACTGAAACACTTACCTGCATTACTGACACAACTACTAAACGACTTACCAGAAGACTTCAACAGGATCCTAGACGGCAGCCCCTACCTACTCCGCTAAACCCTGCCCCCTTGCTAAAACGGTGACGACCACCGCTCTCGAAAATTGCCAAACCCCCAAAAAAATGCAAAACACACCACACCAATACATACACTAAGAGTAAATGAAGCAAATTAAATGTAATTTAATAATAGAAAACTGTTTTACCCCACAAAACATACAACAAAATTGAAACCATAAACAATTGCAACACTAAAACACCCAAAAGCAAGAAGGCCCAAGGCTGAAGAGGAAAAAGAGCTCTAAACTGCCTGCAGAAAAGAATACACATAAGCAAGTAAATAAGAAAGCAAATAATCTATAAGCTAATAAACGATCTAGAAAAACACCACAAAGCTAAATAATCGCTAATGAAAACTCTCTTAATTTGTTAAGTTAAATAAATGCTCTGTTAAAAAAAACATATCACTTCAGATCGTGAATTTGCCATTAGATCAGTTTCAAAACAGAAACATTTGAGAAATTGCACTTGAAACGCATTATACTTAAATTTAAAAAAATCAATTTTGATCATTTAAAAGTTAACAATCTTACAGCATGAAATTTTGATGTATAGCTTACATACAAATAGACAAAACTAAATCGTTCAACGCACGGATGAAATACTTTATGGATAAAATATTAAATACATAAAACCACCACAATCTCAATAAATAGGCAAACCAATCGGAATACCTTCTGGGCATTTCTTTAGGCTTTCTCGAACCCTGCACAGCGAAAGTCAGCTGCATACAGTGAGACTTGGTCTATTTACACGGCTGTAGGCAAAAGCATGGAAGTAAGGGATCGGGGCATACATTATCTTACTACTCAAACTAATGAAATCCGCAAAAAGCGAGTAAATCTCCGACAATAAGGAACCGTTACTATAAATACTATCTTAGTTTCAAATACGATAAAGGTCTTGTAGACTACGATAACACCAACACAAAGTTCCCCGGACCTGGTAAATAATCCAAAAAACAGCACATGGCGAGGGGATGCTGTCCCGTGAAACGTTGGGAAAGCCCGGGTACGCCGTAGGCAAGTTTTGTGCTACCACCACCTCTCACAACCCGCAACTCGCGTTCCAACCTCTACTCTCAGTTTCCGCTACGTCTTACTCCTCTGCTATCCAACTTAAGACTCTCCTAATTAACCGCGAAAAGAAAATCTCTTTCCCCTCGGCACTCACATCGTCTCTGCACTCTTGCATCATATTTTTCTGATATCAAGCTTTCACATAGAAGCTGCATTGGCAGCTTTCAGGTAACCAACGGAATTATCTCACGAATGATATCGTGAACTTATTCTTGCTTCAGGAGATATTGTAGCTCAATTAATTTTTCCACCTTCCACAGTGACAGTTCTAATCAAAAACGAACTGCTGTACTTTATACAGAAAGACTCGTGGCGCCAATTTCCCAAACTATACTTCCAACTGACGTTAACGGAGACGGGATACAAAAGCAACTTAAAATTTTTATCTTATATTTTTCCAAACCTATTAACTTTTTTAACCTTTAATTTTTAAAGCTCTATTCTAACAAACTAAACCTTGGAAAGTTTGTATGACATTTTCTATTCCAACTAAATTAACACCCACAAAGAAAACATTTTAGATACAATACGAAACTTCGAACTACAATACTAGGCTTAATAAAATCAATAGCAAAAGATACGTCAATTTATTTAATTTGTGACCGTTTCAATACCAAAATTGGATAATGTAAAAGCGAGACAAGGAAAAAATGGCTCTCAAACAGCCATACGTGACAAGGTGGTGATTGGTGTAAGTGATCTTCTCACCAATCGAGAAGCGAAAGTTAGAAAATTTTATATTATATCCCATTTCGGTGGTTGAAGATGGATCCGTAGAGCGACTGCGCCTGTCAACCTGAATCGTCTCTCGTTAGGATGCGGTTGCTGCCGACCCTGTTTTAGGTTCGAGCCCTCGGCTGTCATAGTGGCGGTAATGAGACACAGTGGTGATTCTGGTAATTTGTGTTCTAGTGATAATTGGAACTTATCCACTCTATAACACTCACCGTTAGTTGTGGCTCCTGAAGCAAGTGTCTGTGGGCGTGTTTTTATGTGTATTGCATAAATGAAACGAAAATTGTAGTGAATGGGTTGTGACGTTTCAAATAACTTTGATCAAAATTAAATTTGATTTCTATTCAACTCACCCTCTCCATGTCAACTATCAACCAATTACAGTTTAGTATTTTTATATTTGGACCAATCAGAGCACAATTGTGCGACAACTCCGTTAGCTGAATATTCCCGACAATTTTTTCTCTTCCTGTGAAATTTAATCGCCTTCCGGTAAAATGTCAAATTGGCATAAACTTTGACGTTTATTTTGTTCGTCAAAGTAATGCAGGCTCCGACTACCATCGAAACCTGCAATTTATTCTAAATTAAAACGAATTAATTAACTCATGAGTCGCCAATTGCCCGTCAGTTTTGTTCGTTGAATAGTCTTTTAAATACTACTCGTGGCCGACGAATTGCATAAATTTTTGTCAAAGTGCTTAATCGTGTTTATTGCTTCAAAATTGGTCTCGTACTAATGCACGCGACCAATTTATATCGAAGCAATAAACACTCATACACTTGGTAAATATTTTCGGCAATTCATCGACCACTTGAGGTATTGTATATGATTATATGGTCAGATATTAAATTAATCAAATTAATAGGGTTCAAGAACAGTTAACATTTTATGAAGGAACATAGATTTATTGCAAATTGAAAATTTAAAAAATTGACAGTAAGATATTTAATATTGATGGTCCTTGATTGATCCAGTTATTAAAGTCACAATTAATGTTGTTTTATATTAAAATGGGGAAATTTAGTTAAATCACGTTGAGATTGCATCACATAAAATTTAAATTCAAGAATGTATTCAAATGATTACATTGACAGGTACATCTTTGCAAATGTTAGAGTTAGACGTCACAGAGGCACAATTTTCGTTGATAAAAGTTTGGTTTTAAACAAAGAATTTGACTTTATATACAGAGCAGTAAAGGTTAGCGTTACTTGAAAATTCCAATTACTTAAATAAGGTTTCGAGTAGAATTAGGCTCTACTGACGTTTAGAAAAACCAATGTGGCGACAAGTGAAATTATTCGCAGTGGCAGTGGTAGTTTAGGCTTGGAAGCGCTAAGGTTATCGTTACTGTGACGTAGTTTTATCGTGGAACAACGTTGAGCAAGGTTCGTGTTGAAGGAACTCTCGTAGAAGGGTGTTCATCCCCTCACATTTCAAATAAGGGATCATATAAGTGTTCAACCTTCACGAGACCAATTTATCGTTTTGTGCAGTTGGCCCATCGAGATCGAGAAAGGCTTTTAGTGTTTAAGATACCAAGTGCTTTAGTCATTCTCTTGAGAAGTCTTCGCTTTTTAGAGGAAAAATACAACGTTTGTTCCAATGTCTCTAACGTACAGTTCACAGATTAAATAAATAACCTGCCCTAATAAAATAAAGCTTTTCGTAATTTAATAAAAAATTAAAAATTATTCAGAACTTGTACATTATTAGTGTAAAGATAGTAAGCAATGCGCTGTAAATAAACCAACTTTTGGTGTGAAGTTAACGAATAATAAAAGGTGACCAGTAGAACTAAAGTAAAGTGAACGAATTGCGTATTAATGTAAATATTAGTGTACACACGATCAATTGAAATTTAAATCAAATGCGAGCTGAAAGGGACGCAGCCCTGCACTAATCATGTCGACGAGGTCACCCTCTGAGTCCATCATAAGTGTCTGTGTAACAAAAGGGCCTCCCCAAGTAAGGTAACATTTTTGTGTTTTTTATTGTTGTGGATGACAAAATTAAATAAATTCTTGTGTTACCTAAATTTATTTGAGTGTTCCATATTTGTTATTTTGGAATGTCGAAGTTTAGTAAAAGGCCGATAATCAAACTCTAGCTAGGGTCACAGCCAATTTAGATAAACTATCTGATTCACCTTGCATAGTAAACGATATTGTATCAGACTTTATTTATTTATTTTATTTACATTACATATTACATATATCTTAATGTTTCAATTTTTTTAATTTGTTCTTCGAATTAACGTCATTACGTTGTGTTTAGTTTAAATAAAACAATTACGGCCGAAAGCTTTTCAAATGATTATTTAACTATAGAGTAACATCTAGAGGCCGATGAATTACCGCATTATTTTTGTTATTATTTATGATTTGAACATAATTGTTTACAATTTGAGGAATCTGATTTCAAGTGGTCATGTACAGAATTATAGTGGTTATTTTTTTTTGTTTGATGAAGTAAAATTGCTTTAAGTATACAATTTTTTTTTAGTAACATAATGCAACAATAGATTATTGTTCTTTTACCAAATTAGTGATTGATTTTGAGCACGCAATTATTTTAGGTAAGCGCGCAAATATCTTTGAAGCCTTTCAGGTAAGCGAGATCCGCTGGTCTCAGGCCCACCTGAAATGTACATGTACGTATAGGTAAGCCAGTTACTTGAGTATTTTTAGCGAGATCTGAACTAACGTAATTACGCATTTCAACTGTTATAAATTGGACCACCCTGTATATATATATATATATATATATATATATATATATATATATATATATATAACACACACACACACACACACACACACACACAGACACAGACACAGACACAGACACAGACACAGACACAGACACACAGACACACAGACACACAGACACACAGACACACAGACACACAGACACACAGACACACAGACACACAGACACACAGACACACAGACACACAGACACACAACCACAGACACAGCCAGACAACAAACACAACAAGAACAAAAATTAACACACATGACACACGACACAAACAACACAGACACACAGACACAGACACAACAAGACACACAGACACAAGACAACAGACACACAGACACACAGACACACGACACACAGACACAAGACACACAGACACACAGACACTACTAGTTACTTACACAGACACACAGACTACACAGACTTTTACATCAGATCACACAGACACAGACACAAGACACACAGTTTATTACACAGACACACAGACACACAGACACAGCACAGACACACAGACACACAGACACACAGACACACAGACACAGACAGACACACAGACACACAGACACACAAGACACATCAGACACACAGACACAGCACAGACACACAGACACAAGGACAACAGACACAGACACACAGACACACAGCATTTTTAGACACACGACACACAACAATAATATTCTTTACCAAATAGATGATTTACACGAAATTAGAACGCCAAAATCTGAAGCCTCAGAACAGACACGCGACCAGCCACGAATACAGACATAGGAACCAGACTAGAAGCAATCTGAACTAAGAAACGACAACGAAAAGGACCACCCGTATATAATACAATACAATTATATATACAAACACAAGACAAAGACACAGACACAGCACACAGACACAGACACAAACACACAGACACACAGACACAGACAACGACAAGACAACAGACACAGACACAGACACAGACACAAGACACAGACAACAGACACAGACACAGACACAGACACACAGACACACAGACACAGACACACAGACACACAGACACACAGACACACAGACACACAGACACACAGAACACAGACACAGACAACAGACACACAGAACACAGACACACAGACACACAGACACACGACACACAGAAACACAGACACAAGACACAAGACACACAGACAACAACACAGACACACAGACACACAACAAAAACAAAAAAAAAAAAAAAAAAAAAAACACAAACACAACACAACACACAGACACACAGACACACAGACACACAGACACACAGACACACAGACACACAGACACACAGACACAGACACACAGACACACAGACACACAGACACACAGACACACAGACACAAACACAGACACACAGACACAGACACAGAACACAGACACACAGACACACAGACACACAGACACACACACAGACACACAGACACACAGACACAGACACACAGACACACAGAACACAACACACAGACACACAGACTTACAGACACACAGACACACAGACACAGACACAGACACACAGACACACAGACACACAGACACACAGACACACAGACACACAGACACACAGACACACAGACACACAGACACACAGACACACAGACACACAGACACACAGACAGACACACAGACACACAGACACACAGACACACAGAACACACAGACACACAGACACACAGACACACAGACACACAGACACAACAGACACACAGACACACAGACACACAGACACACAGACACACAGACACACAGACACACAGACACACAGACACACAGACACACAGACACACAGACACACAGACACACAGACACAGACACACAGACACACAGACACACAGACACACAGACACACAGACACACAGACACACAGACACACAGACACACAGACACACAGACACACAGACACACAGACACACAGACACACAGACACAGACACACAGACACACAGACACACAGACACACAGACACACAGACACACAGACACAGACACACAGACACACAGACACACAGACACACAGACACAGACACACAGACACACAGACACACAGACACACAGACACAGCAACAGACACAGACACACAGACACACAGACACACAGACACAGCAACACACAGACACACAGACACACAGACACACAGACACACAGACACACAGACACACAGACACACAGACACACAGACACACAGACACACAGACACAGACACACAGACACACAGACACAGACACACAGACACACAGACACACAGACACACAGACACACAGACACACAGACACACAGACACACAGACACAGACACAGACACACAGACACACAGACACACAGCACAGACACAGACACACAGACACACAGACACACAGACACACAGACACAGACACACAGACACACGTACACACAGACACACAGACACACAGACACACAACACACAGACACACAGACACACAGACACACAGACACACAGACACACAGACACACAGACACAGACACACAGACACACAGACACACAGACACACAGACACACAGACACACAGACACACAGACACACAGACACACAGACAGGCACAGACACACAGACACACAGACACACAGACACACAGACACAGACACAGACACACAGACACACAGACACACAGACACAGACACACAGACACACAGACACACAGACACACAGACACACAGACACACAGACACACAGACACAGACACAGACGCACAGACGCACAGACGCACAGACGCACAGACGCACAGACGCACAGACGCACAGACGCACAGACGCACAGACGCACAGACGCACAGACGCACAGACGCACAGACGCACAGACGCACAGACGCACAGACAGACCACAGACGCACAGACGCACAGACGCACAGACGCACAGACGCACAGACGCACAGACGCACAGACGCACAGACGCACAGACGCACAGACGCACAGACGCACAGACGCACAGACGCACAGACGCACAGACGCACAGACACACAGACCACAGACGCACAGACGCACAGACGCACAGACGCACAGACGCACAGACGCACAGACGCACAGACGCACAGACGCACAGACGCACAGACGCACAGACGCACAGACGCACAGACGCACAGACGCACAGACGCACAGACGCACAGACGCACAGACGCACAGACGCACAGACGCACAGACGACACAGACGCACAGACGCACAGACGACACAGACACAGCACAGACACACAGACACACAGACACAGAGACACACAGACACACAGACACACAGACACACAGACACACAGACAGACACAGACACACAGACACACAGACACACAGACACACACACAGACACACAGACACACAGACACACAGACACACAGACACACAGACACACAACACACAGACACACAGACACACAGACACACAGACACACAGACACACAGACACACAGACACACAGACACACAGACACACACACACAACACACAGCACACGCACGCACGCACGCACGCACGCACGCACGCACACACACACACACACACACACACACACACACACACACACAGGGTGGTCCAATTTATAACGGCAAGATAGTTAACGTAAAAATAATGTTAGTTTTTCATATAAACATATATGATGGAGAGCTTAGTTTTCGAGATGCAGAATTGAAATTTTGTAAAATAAATAAAATATTTTGAATATTTCTAAAACAGCACATTTGAATAATTTTAAATGTGATACACAGTGTGAACTAATTGTCCCTCATTATTTAGGGCTTATGTTGATAAAATTCGAAAATCAGTGGCGGAGATATGAGTGAACCATCGTCCCTTTTCAAACAAATCTCCTACGTCACTGACTGTACTGTAAATCCAATAACGTCTTACGATTGATTATGCTTTTTGGAACAAAAAAGTATGGCTCAATGGTACACATACGGGGCACCGTTTTCGAGATATTTCACATTTTGTCAGGTAATGTCAGCCCAGTGATGCAAAATTTACTTTCGAATTTAAATTTCAAGAAGTAAACTATCACTAAGTTTTGACATTTATACGAACAATATTTTAATTCAGAAGTAATTTCGTAGATTATTTTTAATTTGGTTGCTAATTTCAAACGTTAAATAAAATGCCTTTTAAATTTTCTAATCAAGAAGATGCTGAGATGCATTTTGTTTATGGTTTTTGTGATGGGAATCCAGTAGAAGCAGCTCGAGAACACCGTAGACGATTTCCCAACAGACGACAGCCACATCACAATGTTTTTGAAACGTGCATCTTCAATTCGTCAATCAAGGCTTGAAGACTATACCTAGGAATCCTAATGGTCTGAATTTTAATACGGTAAGGAGAAACAATAAAGTACTTCGTGCATTTAATAGAGATTCGAGGACTAGTCAAAGAAGAGTCAGTCGAACCACTGGAACTTCTAAAAGCACTATTGTGAGAATATTAAAACAGGACCACAGACATCCTTTTCATCTGAAACCTCCCAATGGTTCACAGTCAGGAGACGAACAACGCAGGGTTGTATTTTGTAGGTGGCTTCTGAACTCCGTTGAAAACAATGGGGATTTTTTAAGCAATATTCTATGGACCGATGAGTCATGTTTTACCCGACGAGGCATTGTGACTTTTCATAATCAACATGTATGGGCGCATGAAAATCCTCATGAAATAAGACCGCGAAAATTTCAACATGAATTTAGTGTGAATATTTGAATAGGCATTTACAATGGAAATCTGTTGGGCCCTCATGTACTTCCACAGCGTGTGAATTCTGAAAACTTTCTGCAATTTCTGGAGACGGAGAATCACAATATGTGGGGCGACGTTCCACTTAATATGCGAAGACAAGCCTGGTTACAACTCGATGGGTGTCCAGCGCATTATGGCATAATCGTTCGTAATTGGCTGAATACAATTTTTGAAGGTCGGTGGATTGGTCGTGGTGGCCCAGTTGCATGGCCTCCCCGATCTCCAGACCTAACCCCTATGGATTTCTACCTATGGGGTCATCTGAAAGAAATGGTTTATTCAACGCCGGTACCAACTAGAGAAGAACTTTAACACAGAATTCAAAATGCGTGTGCAGAAATTAATCATGATGTGCTAGTTAGCCCAAACCATTCCATTAGAAAACGCTGCCAGTTGTGCATTCTACAAAATGGTTTTTATTTCGAACAATTATTACAATAGTCATTTATTTTTTATTTTGTCCTTGAAACGTTTTATTTAATATTTATTTGTATCGATTTTCGGTTCGTAAACATGAATGACTTATTTATCGGTTAATGAGTTGTATTTACTGGTTATATTAAAAGTTATTTAATTAGAAGTTGTATGCACTTTTTGTTCCAAAAAGCATAATCAATCGGAAGACGTTATTGATTTTACAATACAGTCAGTGGCGTAGGAGATTTTTTTGAAAAGGGACGATGGTACACCCACATCTCCGCCACTGATTTTCATCATAAGCCCTAAATAATGAGGGACAATTAGTTCACACTGTGTACCAAATTTAATATTATTAAAATGTGCCGTTTTAGAAATATTCAAAATCTTGTATTTATTTTACAAAATGTCAACTCTCTGTATCTCGAAAACGAAGCTCTCCAGCATATATGTTTATATGAAAAACTGACATTTTTACGTTAACGATCCTCTGATAATGTGTAAAGTCCTACCATTATAAATTGGACCACCTGTATGTATATATATATATATATATATATATATATATATATATATATATATATATATATATATATATATATATATTGCCTTTCAGACTGACTGGACAGGACAGGTTAATATTTACACGTTTTAAATGCAAATTGTACGTACGCGTTTGATTATCTACCCTAACTAATCAGGATGATCTCAGGATTACTTAATTAATTGAGAAAGTATTTACAGTAATGAAATGAATATCTAACATTTAATTATGCCCGGAAATAAACGTATTAGTTCTTTATTATTAGAAAAACGTCTGTCTTTGTTAAACGCGTATAACTTTCGTATAAGCGAAACTTATTCTAACTAATAAATACAGGGAAGACGGAGTTTATCACGATCTTTTACGTTAGTTATTATTAAAAGATTGCTTCTTTTATTAATTGTTATAAACGAATTAATCTGAGGCGAGTTTACACGACCTTTTAGGACTGCGTGTACTAAACTGAACAATTCTGAGAATTGTTTCCGACGGAATGCAGGTGTCTTAAGTAAGTGATTATTCTCGGGATTAATATGAGAGAATTTACACGTGTAATGTGCGTAATCTCTTCGGATGCTGGTAAATTAGTCAGGCCTTCGGGAACGAAATAATGGATAACTTTTCGTTGCAGGAAAATATACTCGCGATACAGGAATGTTTTTCTTACCGGATTTCCTTTATTAGGAAATACTATTAGAAGAATAACTAACAAAATTTATATGCGATTTGCGAGGCGCAGGAGTACGTTTGATGTACTTTATCACGTAGACGCACCACGGGTTCGTCTTTATTTAACTGGAGAATCACACGGGTGATCTCTACGAATACGGCTTCTGGTATTGAGATTATCTCTAGGTCAAGGCGTCGCTTGTTTGTATTGCTATTTTCCTCAGGATCTGGTATGTGTAATGTATGTGTAATGGAGAGCCCTTTATAAGATTCTGGGTCCGGCCCGTCGACTGCTGTACAAAGGGATCTCCTGGTGGAGCGGTAGAATTAGAGCGAGTACCCTTCTTGCCGCTGGAGTAAATGGAAGATGACTTCAGGGCGTTAGCCCAAAGTAACAACGTCCTGGTTTGTGTGTATGTGTGTCGAAGGCAACTTCAGGCTTTACAGCCTGTCGTGTACTTCTGGTGTGCGTATGCTGGCAGAAGGCAACTTCAGGCTTTACAGCTATCGTGTACTTCTAGTGTGTGTACTGGAACGGTTAGATAACTTCCGGGCTCTGCAGCCCGTCGTTTCTCTAGGTGTCTGGTGTAATGTTTAAGAAAAGTGGTGCAATAAAACTTACGTGCTGTTAACCTTAGCGTATCTCAACCAGCAGTTTGATTGTATAACGCGGATTTACTGGTCACGGCGGCGAAGTAACGCGACTAAAGATGCACGACGGTTCAGGATGAACGGATGCGTTAATCGACAGGTCGGCGACGTACATAACGAAACTAACTACGGCAGGCGCGCGCAGTCTGGATCTCGGCTCTCGATTCTAGATGGTGGAGTAGCGGAGTCGCGGAGTAGCGGAAAATAGTCGCGGAGTATAGCAGGGGAAAGTAGTAGCGCGCAGAAAGTTGCGGGAAGTAGCGTAGCGGAAAGTAGGATTTCTTCCGGTAGCGCCGCGGTATTTATAGCTGATTCGCGGTGGGTGGATCCGGCTTCTATGCAGGGGTCCTCTGGCTGTGATTGGCTGAGGGTTCTCTGACGTAAGAGCATTTTATGCTTTTAATATTTACATCGGAGGGGATTAAAATTAATCATTTATGATGCAATATCGCGCAATCTTTTGTAATGGGTTTTAATTTTATGCAATTTTATCTATCTTGATTACTGCAGGGCAATTAAAAATAATTAATAACAAAAATTTTAGTAAAGTTAATCTGGATCTTTACACACACACACATATATATATATATATATATATATATATATATATATATATATATATATATATATATATATATATATATATATATACAGGGTGAATCTTATCTAATCCGCCAAAATTAAAGGAGCACTAAAACTCATCATTATAAGCAAAAGTTCATATGTACATGGATCCGGAAATGCTTCGTTTCCGAGATACAGGGTGTCAAAGTTGAAAAAGAAATCGCGATTTATTCAATATTTTTGACTGTTTCGAAATAATTTCATGAAATTTCGTATACGAGGTTTTTTTTGGGACAGTTGTTTGAACAGTTGTTATCAAAAGAACATGTTTACTTTTAATATTAATTTCTTTTCTTGTTTTTTAATATTGGATATTTTAGTGCTCCTTACAAGTTTTAAATAAATAAACATTTTGAGTTTTAAATGTGTTTTTCTCAGAAACGGTTGCTCCTAGCGACATCACTAAAATATACCTTTTTTTAGCAGAAAAGATAGGAGAATCGATTTTCTAGTCCAAAATGGTATACAATGTAGCACAAAAAATTGCAACGATTTAAAGGGGTCGAAATGGTTGCTGGCGCCTCTAGAGACCACAACTAAATGGACCACAAATTTGAATATTTCATTTCAAAAAACCATCGTATACGAAATTTCATGAAATTATTTCGAAACAGTCGAAAGATATTGAAGAAAACACGATTTCTTTTTTCAACTTTGACACCCTGTATCTCGGAAACGAAGCATTTCCGGACCCATGTACATATGAACTTTTTTGCTTATAATGATGAGTTCTAGTACTCCTTTAATTTTGGCGGATTAGATAAGATTCACCCTGTACATATATATATATATATATATATATATATATATATATATATATATATATATATATATATATAATATATATATATATATATATATATATATATATATATATATATATATATATATATATGGTAAACTATCCTATTGTGTATATGTTACCCAGCCCGACCGCTGTTTATAACAATGTGCATCAATTGTACTTACTGAATTTACGGTCCAGTATCGTTTTGTTATTTGGAACTGTATGATGCTTAAGTATACGCAAATTCTGAATTATTGATATATTTATTTATAATCAACTATTACCTCGTTAATAATAAAAAAACGTGCTTACAGAAACGTCTGGATACTAATAGCTCTAAAAATATTGTCAAGCAACGTTATACACACTAAAGTAATTCTGATACATTTTTGGATTATCAACGCTACATCAAAGAGTTAGCGTATTTGAACTAAGAAAAGTACACCTGAAATTAGCTGTCTGCACAAAATTAAAAGCAAAGCTGAAACCCATTGGCGTAGATATTTTATAGCAATTTACGATAAAGATAAGAGTTTTTTTCTAAAAATACTCTACAAATGGACGAGGAATCTCGGATTTCTTGCGCTAGTGAGGAAAGTAAAAAAAAATGTTGCCACACATTACACTACCTTACATTTAAAATGGGAAATACCCGTGTCATTTTTTCCGCGTCGTATAGATCATTTTTCTAAAATTTATATTTACGTGATAATTCTTACAGTAATGTGTAATAAAATTCCATTTACATAAGAATTTTTGTAAAATAGTACGGTCATATTTCTTCCCCTTGACATTTTTAATTAATGAACGATTCCGTGCCAATAGAAATCATCAGCGACGGTCACGTGGCGGAAACACTCTAAAACCAAATTTATTTGAAGAACTGTCATTTTTTATAAATTACTGTTAGCTTTGTTGCTTTTTTTAATTAATAATAGAGAGTAAAGACGAACCTATAGCGGTAATCTCCACTTTAACATTTTTTAGTCTACAAAATCATAAAAAACGGTAACTAACCTAAAAATTAACAACATAGTTGCCAAGTATCCTTTACTTACTTTATGCATCAAGATGTGTAGCGTGCTTCATTAAATTTTAATTGCAGTTTTAAAACAAATGTGTAAAAGACGAGAAGAAATCGTTATTTAGCTCGAGTTCAAACTTTGAGACATGATCGTATCGAAATAACTATTGTTTGCTATAGGAAAATGTCAATATTTTTCCGTTCATATTTAGAATATCTGGTGTGGAACAACACGCGGCCTTCCATCCTATAAAGTAGAAATTAAAAGAAGTGAAATAACTTTAATATTTTTTTTAGAATAATTATGCAACCTCTTTCTTAATACGTTCATAACGAAAATAGGCAACAATGTAAAAGCAAAAATAGTAATCTATGTCAGATAGACGTTTAACTTTCATGTTAAGTACAGGTAAATAGACTTTCAAAGTCTCTCACTTCTACATATAAAAACATAGATAATACAGTTTAAGCATTTACAATCTTATTATATAATTTTATTCACAATTAGTTTATAACATATCGCTTTTCTAACCCTTTAAAGGTTGAAAAGTGAATGATTCTACGGGTTTACTTTAAGCGGTCAGTAATAACAAAAAAAGGAGACAGTAATGAGAAGAAGCGGTCAGTAATGGACCACTTTCTAACCTGTGGGGAGCTACTATCGATTTAAACTATCAATGTCAAATTGACAACTTGCCAATTTTAATAAAGGGTCGAGTATGCAACCATTTGGTCTCACGTGTGTAGATGGTGAGTGAACGCAAGCAATAGGTGGAAACAAACAACACGTTTTCTTTAATAAGCAACATGAGCATATTTAATGAGTGAATTATTGATAACAAGTAACGACAAAACCAATAGAAAAATAGTAAGCATTACATTTATGGCTTCTCATTAAAGTAAAAATTAAAAGTCGCATTGTCACGACCTTCAATATTAAACGAGAGGCCGAGATGGATGTGTTCCAATTTTTTTTTTGATTTGAGCTGTATAATGATGCTTGTTCTTTAATTGTGAATAAAATCGTATACAAACCTCCGCAAAAGTATCATTCCCCAGTCTCGAGAACTATACTTCTCTCGACAGGAATGGAACACTTTCCAGCCTCGGTATGTAATACACTATTTCATGCATTTTGGTTTCGTATTAAAATGCTTTATAAAGAAAAGTTATGTGAAATTAAATTTTCTTGTAAAATTAGTTGTTACTGGAATATTGACAAAATTTGAATAAACACTTTAGTAATTGTTTGCCGCCAAATTAAGCCTCGAGTCAAAAAATTGCATAGAACGTTATTAACCAATATGTTTAAGGTCTATATCTGGGTATTTTTGTATCTTTGAAATATGTAGCTGTTCCAGAAATATTTCATAAAAACAACAAACTGACCCTAATGAACCCACATCCCATCGTTGGATTCCTCTCAGGAATTGCTCCAGGAGCACAGAAATGAAGCTTAAATACAAAATTTCAAGTACGTACGCATTATGGTTCTGGAGTTATTGTTGACACATATTGTAACAGGGAGCAATATTTGTTTATCTATGGCTTCTTTACAATACCGATTGTGGTCGGGAGGCTTTAACCCAGCACAATATAGAAAGTATAACCCAACAGTTAGTGAAGTAATTAGAGTACTTGGGTGCGTGGGCAGAATATTTATTGTTTGCACTGGACTAGTGTGTATGATGGTAAGAGTAAGCCTTTTTAATGGCAATAGTAGGCGCTATGAATTTTCTAAAATACAACTTGTAAAATTAAAAAATGGAGTAAAGTGAGAAAAGAGCTAAAAGAGAAAATTTTAATTAACACATACATAAAGACGCAGATAAATCCGAAAGTTAAATTAAGTATTCAGTAATTAAAAATTCGTTTATTTAATAAACATAAAAAAAGAAATAAAATTTTAAGTTACTCAAATTATTGTTTTATTCAATAAGACGCAAACTAACGTAAACTCTAGATTTCCACCACGAATATTAATTTACAAAACGAGACATCAATATCAGATTACCGAAATTTTAATTCTGCAGACAGCAGTAACACATAAAGTAATTAGCTATTTGTAAACATTTTTGTTTACTCAACGCAATAATTATAAGCAAATCTAAAAGGAACGTAGACCTATGAGCTCAAGTGTTGTATGTGCTATGTAAATTGTTTGTACTTTTACCTTAAACAAACCGATCTGTATGTGAAACTGTATGTAGTTAAAGTTAATAATAAACAAAAATAAATGCTTGTGGCACGAAGTCTCTATCCTGAATGAATAATAAACACAAATAAAACAAAATTTACATTAAGGTTCTTTATATGTGGTACTAACTAAAGCTAAGGCACTAAATATAGTTCAAGCGGTACAAGAATGACTTGTGGCAAATTGACAGAGAAAATAAGTAAACAATGGTTAACAGTTATTATATACAAGTTACAGAATACATAAATTAGAGAATGCACAAGTAAGTAAATATTATATGCAGAATCACCAATATTCAGTATGAAAAAA
>JARFJB010000113.1:1102500-1135000 GCA_036346205.1 Vesta saturnalis | reverse complement strand
AAGTGTGAGGGTGAGTGTGTGAGCGTGTGAGTGTGTGAGTGGTTTGTGTGCATGTGTGTGAGTGCGTCTGAATCTGTGGCTGTGTGTCTCTGGATCTGTGACGGTCGGCGTGATTGTGTGTGTGTGTGTGTGTGTGTGTGTGTGTGTGTGTGTGTGTGTGTGTGTGTGTGTGAGCGTGTGAGTGTGTGAGTGGTTTGTGTGCATGTGTGTGAGTGCGTCTGAATCTGTGGCTGTGTGTCTCTGGATCTGTGACGGTCGGCGTAATTGTGTGTGTGTGTTGTGTGTGTGTGTGTGTGTGTGTGTGTGTGTGTGTGTGTGTGTGTGTGTGTGTGTGTGTGTGTGTGTGTGTGTGTGTGTGTGTGTGTGTGTGTGTCTGTGTATGTATGTGTCGTTACACGTCCAAAAAGCACTAGGCGTCAAGCATGTTTACCGAAGTAAGCAGGTTGCCAAGCCAGCTACAGTGGAAATGGGCGGGGTCGATACCAGGAGTAAAATGCTTTAAAAGTAGTTTCAAACACTCTTACACTTACCATAAATCTACAACTCACAATGCTCAGTGTAGGTCTAGTGCTATCTGGCTGTGGAATATGAGATTGTAGCTTACTCAGGAAAACCATTCACCACTCAAAGCCAATCACACTTCAAAAGAAATTTATCCAAAAACTTAAGAAAATTTTAGGACACGGGCCTTCATAAGCATAAAATGTTAATTTGAATACTATTTAAGCTGACCTCGTATGGATTATAAATTTATATTTCTGTTATAAAACAGAAATAAGCATTACTCAGTTTAGAAAATAATCAAAATAAAAAATTCGGTTTAACAATTTTTAAATCAGTAAAACGTTCGTCTGTGGCTGGAAGATTTAAAATAGAACGATCATTGCTTTCATAATAAGTAATATCTATATCTTTTCTGAACACTTTCTGGTTAAAAATTGTACTTAAACGTTAATCAGTAGGTTATATTTTAATACTTCAAATCTGTGATTTATACTTTGCGTAGTGGTCCGGAAACGCTTCGTTTAGGACCTACGGGGTGTGAAAAACATTTATTTTCCTCGGTTTTATGGCGATATTTTGCGAACAAATTTGAATATGGTCCTGAAATTTGGAGCATGGGGGTTTTTGTGGTCGAGAAACTTAAATATTTTATTGATTTTGATGCTGCCTGCAGAGGGCGCCATCTACAGTGGTATGCTGAAAGTTAATTGGCCTTAACTTATTTACCACCCGGTATATTGACGTTCCGTTTGAATCAGTTTGTTCCCCTTTCAGTTCTAAGCAAAAAAAAGTATACTTGGTCGATGCCTATCAGATCAACCCAGGAAAATAAAATTTTTTTCACACCCTGTAGGTCCTAAACGAAGCGTTTCCGGACCTGGGTTTATACGAACTTTTTATCTTATTTTTGGGTCTAGGATCACTACGCAAAGTTTGTCCGTAGAGTTTCTGGAAACCCCGTATATATATATATATATATATATATATATATATATATATATATATATATATATATAGTAATCTGATCAAAAAGTTTTATACATAAATTTGTTAGTGTTTCAATATCTACACAACAAGCGTGTTACAAACTATGAATACATTTGACGTTCAACTATGTATCACAACTATACATTTTTCGACGTTTCGCTGTCAAAAAATATATTATCAGTATTTTTTTTGAGGTTGGGCCTTCAGTACGGTCCTGCATCATAAGTTTAGGTTTGTAGAAACATCTCAAACCTACATTTTTCCTTGCCTATAAGTGAATTTGACATTTGAAATGCGAGTTACAATTCGTACTAACAATACAACATCATAGATCATAAACAAGTCAGCGATACATCTTGAAAAGGTTCTTAAAACTAATTACAAAAATATTTACTGCGCAATATTTGCAAAGGATGCTTAGAAAACAGGTCAAGAGCGTAACTTGTGTATTTGTCACATTAAAGTTAGATTTGTCGAATGAAAGTTATGCGAATTATTTTTTGCCGTTTCGAGTTAAAAACAAATAAAAATTAGTTTTTTAATGAAGAAAAATTAGATATGGTGTTTGTGTATGCAAAAGAATTACGTAATGCTAAGAAAGCTTCTGAAAAGTATCACTGTTTGTACCCAGAAAGAAGAGTTTCTAATGCAAAATTTGGTTTGCGATTAACAAGAAATCTAAAAGAGTATGGTTCATTCGGTAAGCCAAAAAACGGGAGCAACTGTTACAGCAGCCCATGGTGCAGAGCAATTAATGGATTAGGTTTACATTATTTTGGTTGAGACAGAACGATTTTTTTACAATTCACGAAATAATATTAATTTCAGCATTCATTGATTATAAGAATTGTGTTAGAGAAGTTGGAGTATAGCAAACGTCGACTAGAAGAATTCTATGTCGGAATAAATTTAGACCTTACCAGGTTCAACATCTGCGACCGACAGATTACCAGCGAAGGAGGATATTTTGTCGGTGGATTCAAAAGTGGTGGATCCCTCCTTCTTCGACGGGTATTTGACAGGCACCATCTGTCTAAATTTTATGTACAGTTGTGATACATAGTTCAATTTAAAATTAAATTAGCTTTACAAAGGTGTATATATATATATATATATATATATATATATATATATATATGTATATATTAACTGTTTTTTTATTCGAGCCATATTGAATCTTTGCATTTTTAGAATCCCATTACAAATTCTCTCCAGCTGTGTATAACATATGTACGTTCGGTAAAGATAAACAATGAAAAATAACAAAAGGGTTGTATAAACCTTTAAACGCTATTTATTCATACAACTAACATTGAAAATGGAGAATCTACAGCATTTTATAAATAGAGTAAGTATTAAAATAAGTAATCGTTTTCTGGCAACCACAACGTATATCGTCTCACCACTACTTGAGAGGATTGTTTCACCATTTTCGGACTAAGACCCTTAACAGCTTGACAGAATTCCTCTGCGGGGTCATATGCTTGATTTTTGAGGTGACCCCACACAACAAATCTAGAGGTGTTATATCAGGGGATCTCGCAGGCAATCTTACTAGTCGCAAGTTGCCTATCCACTTGTTCGGAAATTCGTCATTAAAGAAGTTCGTGATAATTTCTCCATTGTTAAAAAAAATATTTTGCAGGATAGCTAGTGAAAGTTCCATGATTTCTTCTCCTACGTTAGTTTGAGAGAGTTCAAATAACTTGCGGAATTTCAATTTTCATTAAAAAAATTCGGCCTAATCACGTGAGTACCCACAACACATAATTATACATTAGATCCCTACCTAACTTGCTGTGAATTTAAATCGGACCATAAAACAGTATTCTTACTATTAAATAGTCCACAGTTAATAAATCGTGTCTCATCAGGCCAAAGGATTTAAAAGAAAAGTTTAGTATCTCGTTATTTTTCAAATAAACCACTGACAAAATTCCATTCTTCTAATCGCATCGCCATTCTGGAGACTCTCGCAGAGTCGTTGACGATAGGGATGATATTTATGACGATGTAAAATGCTACCCATTGACTGAGCGACGCCTGTTATTTGCTCAATCTGGTCTAAAGACGTACAACTAAGCTTTGAATAACCAAATTTTCTTTTTTTCGTCTGAACCTTTATTGTTCCTCTTTACCTTTGCAAAACTCCAGTTACAACATTCTCTTTGAGACGCCTAAACTCCGCCAAGTTTTCTGGATATTTATTCAAAAATATTTCTTCAGATTTGTCGTCGTTTCTCCAACACAACATATGTGTCACTATTTGAAAACTTATTAATTTTGTAAAATTTACAATTTATTAACTGGATACACTAGACACTGGCAATAAATTCTATTTTGATAGTTATAAAACAAAATATAATTAGGAAATAGCCATCAAAGCAAAGCCCACTTTCAGACAACATCAAAGTTTACTACCTTGAAATCATAATTTTATTATTTTTCATTATTTATCTTCACCGAACGTACGTTATACATTCTTGAAAAACATTTATAATGAGGATTTTAACGCAAAAATTCAATATGGCGCCTATAAGAAAAACAAAAGTTGACTTTGGCCGTTTGCAACATAGTAGGTGTAGAACTTATTTGCTACATTTTTAAAATAGCTGTATCCTCTTGCCTATATTTTCAAAATTTAATGACCTGAGCTTCCATAATAAAGAAAATATTGTGGTTTCCGAAAGTGCCCGTATTTGCTTTTCACCCTATATCTACATAACGACATCGATTTGAAATAAAATAAACCTAGATTATTTTAGGGCAGACAGATACCTCACGTTTGTTCCATTTAAGCGCCATTGTATCTCCAATGGTTTCCAATATCCTGAAGTACACCATTATATACTGGACACACTGTATATAAGCATACACTGTGACCAAGATAAAGATTCTCACTATGGGGATGGTAATAGATACTCCAGTTAAATGAGAAAGAAGTTGTGTAATTAGGAGACCAATAAAATGACACAAAAAACTCGATGGTGTGATTTTTTGTTTTTGAGATATTTCAAAAACTTTGGATTGTTGAAATTTCTATTTTAATTTTTTCTGGCGTTAATATAAATACTAGAGCAAAAATACAAATACCTCTTCATGGCAACTAGTTACGGGCTTTAACATGGAATACAATAGTCAATTTTTCAATCGGACGTTTTCTTTTTTTAGCCATCATCAACTTATTTTTTTAAAATACGGTGAAAAGTGCTAAAAATATTTCTGCACAAATATCTCACAATATGAAAACTTACTAAATAATCTTCCATACTGTGAATGCTGAAAATACCTTAATATACTACACACTGTATTGGAATTTCTTTTATTAAAATAATGTGCTTAAATTCTGTTATATCAAGCAATGTAAATCAAACAAATTATAATTTTATTAAACGAAAGTACATATTTACGCCATTTATGGACGAATCGCCGAATCTCCAAAGGTTTAGTTCTACTCAATAACAGATAACTGTTAGTTTATGGACCTACCGTTAGAGGGCAAGGTTAGGACATTCAAACACAATAGCATTTTATTCAATATCAATCGATACAAAGAAATCAATTCTAACAATTTTTCGTTTTGAAAAACGTACATTTTTCGTGTTCTTTGCGGTCGCCATTTTACGACGCTATGGAAAATTTCTGATCTCTTCTAAAATAGCTACATCGAAGATGTTTTGGATATAATTGAAGAATTAACTGCAACAAGAATTACTTGGGTTTTTCTGAAAATTACTGTTACTCGCAAGAATATTGCGGATATAAAGGAGTTTTTCGTCGTAAAAGGGCGACTGAAAGTGTACAACCATAAACAAATTACAGATCCTTCGATAGACTAGCGGAAGACATTTCGTATCACTGTGTCCGTCTAAAATCTCATGCCACATCAAATTTTCTTTTCTGTATTTCTACAATCGTGACTACTTGTCCGCTATAGTTGTATTACTACTGGAGTTAAACCCTGTCTGTTCGACATTGGTAACCAGGCACTTAAATTTACATCCTTTAATTGGACGTTCTACGAATACCATCTTGCCGATTTGGTTCGTCTACACTAACTTCAATACAATACCAACTATAGGGCAACACTATCTATTTACCTTCATTTACTTCCGTTCGGTTGATTCTGTATCTACCCTTATTTTAAATATTTTAAAATTACATTTATGCGTTGCACTACCATTTTTTTTATTCCTCTTCCCCTTTTCCTCTCCTTTCCTTTAATTCCCTATTCATCTCTTTAGACATCGTTATCCAGAAGTCGGGATTTTTCTTAACCCCCCCTCCTGAACTGTTCTGAGCTAGACGGTTTTTGCGTTATCTGTAGGTGAGTAGAGAAAGCTTTCCCTTTCCTCCGTTTCCCATTTGAACACATGACAACGGTCCTGATATTTTGAAAACTGATTTTGAAGGTTTTTTTATTACAAATCCAGAAATGTATCACATTTGATGGCCTGATCGCGTTTTGAACCTTTTATGGACCGTCATCACGAATTTTTTAATACAGACCAGCATTTTCAAAAAAGGTTATTTCTTTCCTTTGTGTTTAATATTTTATAAAATAAGGAAAAGTACTAAAATAAAATGTTATCTTGAAAACAGTCCACAATAAGTGCTGACAACCTAAATAATATTTGATACAGAATTAAATTCTAAACTCGAATATACTTTAAGTACAGGATATCCTATTTGAAATAACCAAGTTATTGAGGTTCAAGATTATACAACTGTGAAGAACTTTTTTTAAACTAAAACTCGTCAAAGTTTGTTGTAAACCCAGATTCCGAAATTCGCAGCGGTTAGCGCACAATACCGATTTTAGTGGGACCTTAAACCAGTCAAAAATTTCATCTTTTTCGAAATTACTTGGAAGTTTTAGATATAAAACGCTTTACATAAACGGACCATAAAATTTAACAAGAATTCCAGAAATGGCAAAACTTCATTTAAAATAACCTGGTAGCTACTTTCGGTATAACCGGAAGTACCGCCATTTTGAACATATTTTACTTGGATTCCAACTTTTCGATTCTAGTCTGAAACCAACGAACGGGTTGTATGGCTAACATTGTATGCCTGTAAGTTTTTATGCTGCTAGTATGTTTTCTAAAATACCACCTAAGGAATGTATGCTTTTATTAAATAATTGTTTATTTAATAATATGTATAATTAGTTACCAGAATGGAGTTAATTCAATTATTATAACAAGTTTATCTACAATGGTTTACCAATGGGCGGTCCAAATTCGCTCATTTAGCTAATATCTTATGGATAATTCAGTAGATCAACTTCTTTAATTAAATGTTTCTGATGAGATAGCATTTCGATTTTATTATGTTGATGATACTTTAGCATGTTTTGATAGTTGATCAGATCTTATTGATGAGTTCTTAATTAATATTATTATATTAATATGAGTTTTATAGATTCTGAAAACTATACATACGGATATTATAATTCCAAACGGTCCATGTCACCATAAAACACATAAGTTGGTTGCATGTAGATCATTAGTACACATAAAAATGTCATTACCATTAAACCAAACAAATTTTAATAAAAAAATGTCAATTATAAAACAAATTGCACAAGTAAATGGTTACATTACAAATATAATCGACACTTTGGTTAAAAAGCAAGATTTTAAAATTATCTATCAAAAACATTTACCCATTTAACACAGAATCGTTAGAATATCAATACGTATCATATTTTGTAAAAATATCAGAAAAAGTACAAAGTAGACTTCAAAACTAATATCAATGTTCTTAAATATTTATGCAATGCCAAAGATTCAACTAATGACATTTTGGAGTCGGGTATTTATAAATTGAAGTGCACATTCTGTAATTTTGTGTATATTGCGCAGACACTTAGAAACTTTGATGTTAGATACAGAGAACAAATAGGATGTTACAAATGTAAATACAAAGACAAGTCAAATTATGCCCAAAACCTGATAGTAAATAATCTTCTTATGCCTTCAAAAACAATATTAATTTTTGTAATGAAAAAGATAAATTAGATGTGTTGAAAGCATCCGAAATTTATAAACGTAAACAGAAAGTACTTTTAATAAACGAACAGGTTGATCTTATAAACTCACTGTTAACAGACATTTGAAATATAGAATTATAATTTACATCAAGTTTCCTGTTTTACGTTAATGATTTGTTACCATTGTCATGTGTCCATCATTTATCAAAAATTTGCCGATAATGTTCGAAAACTACAAATTACTTGTTTAAACCGTGCATCTGAAATGCAGTTTAAACTCTCATAGTTGGAAAGTATTTGGAAGCCTTACACAAAATTTATTGCATTTAAACGTCTTGTAATTAAAGATGTAGTTAACTAACGTATCTTTTGCTATTAGAATTTATAAAATTGAGTAGAAATGTTTTTTTTGTAGAACTGAATTAAAATAATATCAGAAATATCGTATACATTCTTCAAGGTTCAAATATTAAAACGCAGATGTTGTTCTGTAAAAGGTAAAAGAGGTAATCGTTAAAAATTCGGCGCCGAGAATACTGGCATATGTAGTTTACCGTCTTAAGCTTGTTAAGTTAGTCATAGCAGTCAGAGGAATAACTTATATGGGCTATAATTTGAACTAGAATAAAAACAAACTGCGTGATCATGTCGGTAAATTGCAAAAAAATCTGTTGAAGCGGTTTTCACAGGAGGCGCATTTTTACGAACAGTTTCTGAAGTTTTAAATTTTCGTATAACGTTAACGACAAATATTAATAATGCATTGTTTACATGTACTTCAGATTGAATAAGATTCTTTGTTGTTCAGTTTTGGAGGTTTTTTAACTTGTGTAAATGTTCCGACGTTGAAGTTTTCATTAGACATTTCTAGGTTACGTACCGTTGTTTTTTAGGGTGATTTCTGATGTGAACCCGCTTGTTATACGACACCTATTTGCGAATTTGTGTTTGATTATTTTAAGGAGATCCTAGAAGTAAACGTAAATGGTTTTGGTGTTTATTTAAGAAAGTAAGGTAGTTACGTTGAATAACGATTTAAATGATTAACTCTTGTAGCGTAGAATTTAAAGTTTGTTATATTAATGCTTTATTTTTTTTGGATAAGTAAATAACTAAAACCAAAAGATTTTAGTAGAAGCTAGGCTTATTGATTTAAAGTTTCGAACGTGACTAGTGACAATTACCTGAAGTAGAGGTACACCTTTCAGGTGTACCACAAATCTGCTGGCCCCGGCACACCTGTGATTGATTAGTACAGGTAAGCAAGTTATTTGAGTATCTAGACAAGCTGTGATCTTATGTAATTAGGTGAAACAACCCCTATTCCAACTTTTGAGATACTCTGTCGGCCATTTCCGGTCTTACGACATTTCAACCCCTATTTTGACTTATGTGTGGTATACTGTTCTGCGGTGTGCAAAATTAATATCTTACCCACGTCCGACTGCTGGCTAGTCGAGCAAAAGCCAGGTTGATCTGTTACCTCGTTTTACTACCCGTTTATACCGTAACACCATTACTGCTTGTTTGTTATTTTAATTATATATTTTCTCTTGATGATACATGTTACATTGAAACACGTCATAGATATTTATGTATTAAGAGCATAATCAGAATGTTATGGCTCGAGGGAATGTTAAAAGCCCGACGCGAAGCGGAGGGCTTTTATATTCCTGAGAGGCATAATCTACAATTATGCCCGTGGTACATACAATGTTTTATTTTATTTTGCACCATGAAACTGGAACAAAATTTTAAAAAGATTCAGTATTTTCGGCAAGTTTTTAAATGCAAATGCAGTGAAATAAAGTCGACAGTAGGCTAATTTGTTGTTACTAAGATACTGTGATATTGCTAAATTGTTGCTAAGGTACTGTTTGTTTGTAAATAATTTGCATTCTAAAATGGAAGGTGAAAACGCAAAAACTTATTCACAAGAAATTTTAGATGAATTTGAGGCCAAGTTTTATTACTATTATTTTTATTAATAAAGGTTGTATAGTAAGGTTGTTGTTTCAATAATTCTTTCAACTTACGTGACATATCATGTCATGTGTTTGCTGTCAATCATGCTGGTTAGCAACAATGACATTTCCGTGCTATAAAGACCACATTACGTCCGCATTTGGGGGCGTATAAAGAGCATTATGGTGGCAAAATAAAATAATAGATATTTATGTATTAAGAGCATAATCAGAAGATTATGGCTCGAGGGAATGTTAAAAGCCCGACGCGAAGCACCATGAAACTGGAACAAAATTTTAAAAAGATTCAGTGTTTTCGGAAAGTTTTTAAATGCAAATGCAGTGAAATAAAGTCGATAGTAGGCTAATTTGTTGTTACTAAGATACTGTGATATTACTAAATTGTTGCTAAGGTACTGTTTGTTTGTAAATAATTTGCATTCTAAAATGGAAGGTGAAAACGCAAAAACTTATTCACAAGAAATTTTAGATGAATTTGAGGCCAAGTTTTATTACTATTATTTTTATTAATAAAGGTTGTATAGTAAGGTTGTTGTTTCAATAATTCTTTCAACTTACGTGACATATCATGTCATGTGTTTGCTGTCAATCATGCTGCTTAGCAACAATGACATTTCCGTGCTATAAAGACCACATTACGCCCGCATTTGGGGGCGTATAAAGAACATTATGGTGGCAAAATAAAATAAACAAATAAATAATTCTATGCAAGAAATTGTATTCAAAACATTGGTGCTCCCAAATATGAATTTTCACGAAGTAACGTTAAATAATATAAATTTAAAGAATTAGTAAATTGCGAAACAAAACACTATTCGTTAATAGCTTTATCAAGAAATGTGATCAATAAAATAATTGGGTCATTCCACAATTTAATTACATCTGTTAACAACATTAATAATTCAAAAATTTAGACGTTAGAACACCTGTTCAAGATAGCAGTTATTAAAAATATAGACATTTTGACAAACATCTGATTGCATGACAAATCTTGAACGACAGATTTCAATTACATCTTTAGTTGCCCTTTCAACACCCTGAAGAAACACTTGATTGTTAAAGCTGCCATCCTCATTAAAAAAATTAAAGGCAACGTATATACATTTTAAGTAACATTTGAAGGGTTGATTATCAAACGTTTTATAAACCGTCCAGAATTCACTTACTTCCTCTTCACTTGCTTTGGATTTTTTTAAACATTCTGGATGTTCTGTATCAACTCGGCCCTTCCAATGTGCTGTGATTTCTGAGGTAGAACTCTACAAAAGAGATGTTAGAAATTAGTAATTAAAATTTTCTATTAATTTATACATTTGAATAAAATGAAAGTACAGCAGGAAGGCATAGTACAAACAAAAATAATTTCACAACTACCATTATACTGACAATATTGATACTAAGTAAAATGCAACCTTCCATTTATAGCGATCACTCAAGGTTTTTTTCTCTCATCTTGCAATTCCATAATTTTTACACATTTTTACTTGAAAAATAATTTTAATAAACATGTAGTTGCACGATTGTTTGTTAAATTAATGCATACATTGCATTTAATTAGTTAATAAGTAAACGTAAATTACAAAACCAATTCATTTTGTAGGTAAAACATAAAAAGATTATGATCTACATTTACATTATTACCGTATGTCTTGATAGTGCATTATTAATAATGTACGGATTTCATGTTCGTTCTTACTTTAATAAATATTCATAATTTATTATCATTTTTATTGCTCAAAACAAATTTTGTATTTAAAATTGACCAGTAATGTATATGAATGTAGATTTGATACTAAATACTAATTTAAGGTACGAAAGAATCCACTGTGTAAGTAATACATTATTACGTGTCTTACTTTTACTAGACCTTAGTTGTACACTTTGATTATACGTACAAAAAATCAAACTTTCAAAATTTTATAGTCATAATTCAAACTTTTAAATATTAATGTGTTCTAAATAATAATATTGAGAACAGGCCCCCGTAACCGGGCGTGCAACTCGCGCAACGCACTCGAGCGCCACCCCAAAGGGCGCCAAAAAAAATCCAGAAAAAAAATATAAAAAATTTTTTTTTTTAATAATAATGCGCAGGGTGAATAAAAATAGAGAGAATTAAAAAATTCAAATATTTAACTAGTTTGCTGTTTGTCGCCTTTCGTTTCTCAACTGCTCGTTCGGGTTTTAGTTCTCGGAAACTTGTAAAGATCCAGCTTAACTTTACTAAAATTTATGTAATTAATTCTTTTTTAATTGCCCTACAGTAATTAAGATAGGTACAGTCCGCGCGGTCAAAGAATGCCTCGTGTCGCGCATTCGGCCGCACTCGTTAACGGAATAGCGACTGAAAGCATTACCAGTGGCGTCGGTGTCGCGTTTTCAATTATTCGTCACCAAACCACAAGAAATTTTAAAATATTTTATTTATTTGAATTACATATGAACAGTAATAGTTTAAACATTTATAAAATAAAAAAATAACCATTATTGTAAAGAAAGAGGCGTTACAACACTTTGGGGAAAAGTTTTTCTAATAATAAAGAATTAATACATTTATTTTCGGGCATAATTAAATGTTAGATATTCATTTCATTACTGTAAATACGTTCTCCATTAATTAAGAAATCCTGAGATCAGCCTGTTTAATTAGGGTAGATAATTAAAGGCGTACGAACAATTTGCATTTAAAACATGTAAATATTAACCTGTCCTGTATAAAGCATTCCAAGTACGAAGCTCATATCCAGTCAGTCTGAAGGCCAAATCAGGTATAAGAATAGTCATGCGCACCAAGGTTACTTTAAATTATTGATTTTCTCTTTGACCTGCTTAAAGACACCAACGCGATCGGTGCCCCGGATTATCTAAGATATAGAATTTTACACAGCGCCACCTGAACAAATACCAGGCTACCGTGTACAGGGCAGGCCTGAACGGTCGTAACAAACAAAATTAAATTGTCATTAGTAGGATTTTTGGTTCATAACACACCAGCAATTGAACTCCAATAATTTATATTTCCACAGAAGCGGCTCAGGATCCAGTAACAACCACTACCGTCCACGGGGGACCAGCCAAACGGGCGCTGCTAATCAGGACATCCCGGGTAACACCCAATAAGATTTGTTTTGTTGTATTATTGTTAATTTATTTCCTGTAGGTTAGATTATTTTAGTTTTGTAAACAAATAGGTAATATACGCTTAAAATAGTTTTGTTGTATTATTCAAAGTGTACAGGGTGGTTTTTTTTCGTTAATATTATAGGGTATAGGCTAAACGGTAAGAGATACAAAAAAACTAAGATACGTGTCCCGTTCTCTTTTTTAGTGTTTAGTTTAATGGCGCAATCGAATCTACGCTAACTAAATTGGTTTCGAAGATACAGAGTGATTCTCAAAATCTGCCGGTTTTTATTATCTCTTATGACTCGGTTATTTATGGAGATAAAAAAAAGCTTTGGATACGAAAGTTTTATGACTTTTTACGTTGAATCCAGTGGGGTTCTTAAAATATAGATGTTTGATTTTTTGAGATATTCTCAAAAGTAGCATTTTCTTAAATGGGACACCCTGTATCTGATAATCTCAAAAAATTGCATTTTTTTTGAGATTGCAACAATATATAACACTTAATATTTTGCATTGTCCTAAATAGCTAAAATACTAAAAAAACATTTTTTTTTTAGTTGGCCATGGATTTAATCAATTCTTTATTTTATAATAGGCATAATAAAATTGCAGATAATAACAATAATAAAACATTAATAAACTAAAACAACAACTACAAAAAACAAGAAAAGATTTATAACAACTCAACAGTAATTATTTCAAATACTTATATATAACAATTAGCATAGGTGGTTAATCACAAAATGTGCTCAAATTGTCTTCCATTCTGCTCGATGCATTTTTGGGCTCTGCTTGTAACTGAACGAGTGGCGTTATAGATATGAATACTTGGCACTCTTCCAATGCAATTAATAAAATTTGCTCTGAGTTCTTCTACAGTATTACTTCGGGTTTTATAGACTTCATTTTTGATAGATCCCCAAAAATAAAAGTCGAGTGGCGTCAGGTCGGGGGAACGCGGAGGCCATCTGTTTGGTCCATATGTACCAAGCCAATTTTCGCCAAAATTGACATTTAGTAAGTCCCTTACCATGTGGCTATTATGTGCTGGAGCACCGTCTTGTTGTAAATAAACATTATTTCTTGCAGCTAATGGCATGTTATCCAACTCCATTATTACACATTCTTCCAAAATTTGGATGTATCCTTGAGCATTCAAATTTTCATTAAAAATTCTGTAGTTAAGGACTCTTTTTTGATATAACGCCACCCATACATGGAACCCAAACCGTGCTTTGTTGTATCCTGGCGACCGTCTGATGAGGATTTATGTTTGACCAATATCGATTATTATGTCGATTAAAAAATTCCTTCGCTAGATATAAAAGCCTCGTCGGTCCATATTATATTTTGAAAAAAATTGGGATTCCGATTAATCTGCTGCGAATACCAATGACAAAACGTTAAACGCCGCTCTTCATCTCCAGGATGTAAGTTATGAACTTTTCTTATTTTATATGGTTTATACTTATGCTTTCTTAACGTTTTTAAAACTTAAGATTTACTTGTGCCAATATCTTTCTCAATATTACGGCTAGATATCGTCAAATCAGCAGCAACACAAGCTAATGTATTTATTTCATCTCTTGCTCTATTTGCCTTATTGTAAATCTTACTTTTTGGTTTTCCAAATGATCCATACTCACTTAAATTGTGATATAATCTTTCAAATATTTGTTGTTCTGGCTGTCGTCGTTCCGGATAACGCTCAAAATATAAGTCTAGAGCTGCGTTTTTATTTTTATTACTCTCAATGTAGCACTCAAGCATATTTAATTTTTCATAATTTTGAAAATTATTCATTTTAATCACCTTATTTAAAAAATATAATCGGAAACGAAATAAGAATACCAATACATAATTGTTACTGAATTTTATGACATGTAAACAAACAAAAACAATTGCTTAAAACATTCAATTAATGGCCAACTAAAAAAAAAATGTTTTTTTAGTATTTTGACTATTTAGGACAATGCAAAATATTAAGTGTTATATATTGTTGCAATCTCAAGAAAAAATGCAATTTTTTGAGATTATCAGATACAAGGTGTCCCATTTAAGAAAATGATACTTTTGATAATATCTCAAAAAATCAAACATCTATGTTTTTTTTTAAGAACGCCACTGGATTCAACGTAAAAAGTCATAAAACTTTCGTATCCAAAGCTTTTTTTATCTCCTTAAATAACCGAGTCATAAGAGATAATAAAAACCGGCAGATTTTGAGAATCACTCTGTATCTTCGAAACCAATTTAGTTAGCATAGATCCGATTGCGCCATTAAACTAAACACTAAAAAAGAGAACGGGACACGTATCTTAGTTTTTTTGTATCTCTTGCCGTTTAGCCTATACCCTATATTAACGAAAAAAACCACCCTGTACAGTGTTGAGCACCAAGATACGAACCACCCCCGTCTTGTTAAGACAAGACCCGATTTGAGCTAGACCGATGCAAATTAAATTAAACCCTTTTAATTTAATCAATTATTGTAAAGAAAAAAGAAAGGGCGTTACAAACTTAAGTCGCTTGACTTGCCGCTTTGAGGTCGGTGTGTTTCCAGTGACCGTTCTACTGCTGCTCCTATTCGCTTCGCTATGGTTGCCGTCGAACTGTGGAATAAAAATAAGTAAATGCCTTTACGGCTTTACTTGTCAAGTTTCAAGCAAATACTTAGTGGCCATATTTAGTTTGTTAAGGATTAACAAGTATTAACTTTCGGATTGACGGGTAAAAGCGGTCACTTGTTTTTATTCACCCGACCCAATATAAGAAATATTATTTTGGTGCTACGACATATTAAATTTTCATACAGTTTTAACTTAAGGTTTTATTAAACGCTTAGAGTTGAAATTAATAATTTTATCAATATTTGTATATAATATACATAAATAATATTTTTAAGTTAAACTACTACTTTAAATAAAATCTGGTGCACTAAAAACGGGAAAATAATTATTAGGACACATTATGAGACATTCTAAAGATTCTAACCTCTTTAAAAATTAACAATTAATTTAAAATGTGGGATGTAGGTTAAAATATTTTTTTATCGAACTTGCGCCCCCACGTTTTTATTTTGAATTGTTAAATGTTCCAGAGGTCAGGATATCTCAGAAATATTTTGACCTATACTTTCTATTTGTTGGTTCTTAGTTTTTCACTTGACTAGAATTACCTCTACTCTACGACTGCAACATTAAATTCAGGATAAAAAGACCTTTAAAACGAGGTATCACTTGATCTCCTTCTAATTAAAAATTTTTAAGGGCAGCTCTCACCCTCGCTCAGGGGTTGATACTGTGGGGTTAAACATAAAATATGATAATATAATATTTTAGGGAAACCTAAAACATGTGCGGAAAGTTTTGTAAGAATCGGTTAAGTAGAAGTAGTTCAAAAAGCTATTCCAAGATTAAAAACAAACAATAAACAACTATACAGGTTAAGCAATATTAAATAAAATCGTTTATTAACAATTAAACCCTTATTTTAAATTTTTGTTAATATTTAACATTTTTTTTTGTAAATAAAGAATTGCATTTTTTTAAACCAAATCCGAATATTATGCAGTATTCGTAAATCGCCAAGCTTGTCTATAAACGTGAAAACTTGTCCATACTTGCATTTTTCCAGTTCAGACTCGAAAGATTCACGGGGTATAAATTAAAACAACGAAAGGCGTTAGCTAATCAGTTCTTGATATTCACACAAGAAAACCGAAGATAAATTATAAATTAGACGTGTTTTAAAGTGGTAGAAAGAAAATATTCGATTCGATCAAGTGTTTTATATTTTTTGTTATTGTGTTTGGTGTGAAAATTAAATTAAGGGTGAAATATTATATTATATCATACAAAAAATAATATAAATAATTGGACCGATTCTAATAAAGTAATAAAATCCAAAATTAGTTTTTTTAAGGCATATCAAAGTTTATTTTAAAAATTTTGTCAATGTAAATAGTCACCCTTTATATTATTATACAATAGTTATATAGTTAGATCCTACGTAAAACTCGAGGATAATCTCTTAAGATTTAATGGCTTTTGGGATATTTTAATTTTCATTATTTCAAATAATATAGCTTTTAACTATTAAAATTTAAGTCAAATATTATACAAATTTTGTTATGCCAAGTCATTGCCTATAAAAATTCAAATTAAATAATAAATGTCTTGTTTATAGGAAAAAAATGCAAATGTAATTTCTGAAATAAAAATTTAAATTTCTTAAAAACCATTTAAAATAGGTATAGGATATTAAATATACAAAAATCTAGGTAATTAGACTTTTATGCGTCACTTTAATAGATAATAATATACAGGGTGTTTCATTCAAATTACCGAAGTTGACATCTCTTTCCGGTATACCCGGTAGTGCCAAAACTGTCAAAATATTTTATTCCTCTATCATCCAACGATCTCACCACGTTTCTTTTTTAAATGTTTTCTGAGCCTAGTACATCTTAATACATTTTATATTGATCTAGCATATTAGCTTATATTATAGCTTCACTTGCTTAATTCTAGGAACCACAGAAGAGAAAACGACCTTCTGGCGCAAAATTTCTGGAGCAAAAAAAAGTTAGAGCCCAAGAAAGAGAGAAGATGGCTGGCAAAATGAAATATTTCTTGGCGAAAACTCCAGTTTCCAATGCAGAAACAGAAACTTTAGAGAGTCAATGTTCTGAAGCGGTCGCTGCTTCACATGTTCCTGCACTTGAACCATCTACGAGTACATCAACTCTCAGTGAAAACGTAGAATCGGTCGAACCCACCGGCTCAATAATAGAGGCTACAAGTGAAGCTGAAACCGAAGCCTTGACTGAAATGGGCCCTGAGATGACAAGTGCCATTCTTCTATCAGAGGATCCTGGTCTGTGGCCTAGAACCATTAACAACGAGGAAGTCAGAAGGTTGGTTGAGCGAGGACCTCCTTTGATAGGATGCAATTATCAATTTCCTACAAATCAGGACAAAAGAAAATTTTCAAGTACGTACTTTGTCAGAAAACTGGAGAATGGTGAAACAACAAAGAGAATTTGGCTTATTTATTCAGTTTCAAAAAACTCTATATTTTGCTTTTGTTGTACTTTTTCTGATTCAAATGGTTTTTCTGATTGGCAACACTTATCGTTGGCTATAGAAAGACATGAAACATCAATTGTACACAATGTTTATATGAATACATGGACGAGTTTGAAAAAAATGTTAAAATTATCTACTACGATCATCATTTACGGGTTTTAGAAACCGAAAAAAAATATTGGCATGATGTTCTGGAAAGAATTGTTGCAGTCGTAAAATTTTTGTCCCGACAATGTCTAGCATTTCAGGGTTCTTCTAAAATACTTTTTCAACATGATAACGGAAATTTTCTTAAGGCCGTCGGGATGGAGAGAGAGAAATCATGGTCGATCTTGGTGAAACTTGGCCAAAGTCGATTCCATAACTTTCTATACCTACATATGTGCATGTAGGTTGGAAGGTACAAATTCTATATATCTCACATACAAGACCAGTTTATAGTACACAGGGAAGGGAAACGAGAATGTTAAGCAGTGGATGAATGGTTTTTAGAAAGAATGTGGTAGACATGAGGTTACATCGGAAATGAAAACAAAATACAAATACTGCTCTTATTATCAGAGCAAAACGCATGGTATAGTTCAGCTTTGTGGAAACTAACTTTGGAAGGAAACTGGTCGGACTGGTTAATCCTTTTTTAGAAACTTATAGTGGTAAAAGTTGGTGTTCAGTATGTTTAGCTTATTTGTTGTAATTTTTAAATTGATCGTCATTAGATTATGCATTTAACAAAGAAGGAATGTGATTAGAACCGGAACCTACAAAATCTGATTAATCATATACTCGTGGTTGTCGATCTCCCATTGAACATTCAAGATCGTTTTGATAAAGCAGAAATTGAAACAACTGAACAGCTTATGAATCAAATGCGTAGAAATGGACAGGGATTTCCTAGAGAGAAGACAGGTGAAGCCAGACCCCCGTGTTCTACAAATAAAAACTGAAACCCGTAGTATTTATGGGAACAAAAATTAGAAAGCGACAGAAAAACGAGCATGAGTCAATAATAATAACATTACTGAGATTTGACGCTTGTGAACTCTAAGATTAGAGAGAATGTTAGAAATGTTATGTGGAAAAATGAACTCACATTTACAACAATTAGTGGCATTAGTGGTATGCAAAAAAGATATAATAAGAACAAGAAATAGAGGCCTATGTAATTAATAATGATAATTTTTCATATGATGCGTTATTAAACTCATAGAAAATCAATATATTTAAAAAACCGTACAAATGCTGCATTCCGGTTGAACGCAAAATAGACAACCAAATAGTTAAGTTACTTTAAACTGGATTGATAGGAAAATCTGATTCATCTTTGGTAGCACCAGTAACCTTGGCATATACAAAGGTGGAAGGTGAAAGATCGGCACTTTGCATTGATTTTCGTGAACTAAATAAGGTTTTAGTACCGGAATCACAAACCTTCTTACGAATTGAGGACGTTATAGTAAAGACAAGGAACTGTAAATAGTATTCAGTTTTCGATATTAATTCTGATTTTTGGTGTAACCGCGTCAGGTCATAAGATCGCTATAAATTTAGTCTACTATCTATATCAGCACGATTTCACCATAAGGTATTCACTTGAAAAAACAAACCAAGAAACTGATGAGCTTTCAAACAACCCTAGATTAAAATCGTTTGAGAACACGGATAATATATTTCAAGCACTTAACTTGATTACCATTCAAGATCCAAAAGAAGACCAAGTAAATAATCAGACTAAGCTAACCCAGGACAAGGGTACATATACAAAAGGCGAACTTATTTATAAAAAATTAAGAGACAGGACGACTTTTGTATTAAAATGATTTTGTTTGGATGTAATTAAAAAAATTTATTCATGAAATGGGCACGTTGTAAGTGGTCACATGACATGAAAAGAATAAACCCAGAAGAAACAGAGACATTTGGACGTTTATCACAGTTAGGTCCTGCTAAAGAATTAAGTCGCCGACACTATAGGAAGAGTTTCAGGAAACCGCACTTTTAATTGTTTCCTCAACCTTTTAACTGGCTATTTTACTAGATATGCACACAGTTACCCCTCAAGGGACCAATGCCCATGATCTCATTCACTTTCTGCGCCCCATTTTTGAAAAAAAATAAATGAAAGTTCTACGTTTCGATCAGTACGCAGGCATTCATTCAAAATAATTTAAAACTTTCCATCGGGGTTGCGGTACTACGTTGGTTTTCACAGCGGTAGACTGTCGTTTCTCAAAAGGACTAAATGAACGTTTTAATCAGACACTTGTTAATTGCATCTGCTGTAAAGTCAGCGAACAACGACGACGTCCATGCCGGTATCGCAATGAATGAATGTACTGAGGAATACAATCATACTACACACAGTTTGGCGACATTATTTCCACTGTATTTAATTATAGGAAAACAATCTTTGATATTGCCTCCAACCCTTTATAAACTTCTAGATTTAGTACAAGATAAAGTGAAAGCGTGTTAAGATGTTCAAGATCACCCAAAAATAAATTCCGAATGGACCAGAATAAAAAAGAATGTGATCTTCAAGTTGGAGATCAAGTCTATGTGTAAAAGGGTAATCATCTCAACAGAAACAAACTAAATCCTATAAGAACAGGACTACTTAAAATATTAAGAAGGGTCTTTACAACTATTTTTGAGATCAGTTGTGGTAGTCGTAGGTCTCAGAGTGATTTAGTGCATAGCAGCAAACTGTTGCCTTTCCAAGAGGAGGACACGTAAATTTTTGGATTGACAACACTTATTTTTGCGAGAGTTGAGGTTTTTTTTTATGATTGTGGACCAGAACAGGCCAAATATGGCCTATCATGCTAAAGCACTCAGAAACACTTAGGAGGATGGATAGAGAAATAATGAATTGTCAATAGATGCATGAACAGCTACCTTAAATTTTCTTATATCATAAGTTAGAGGAAATCAGGAACTAGGGAGATCATTCCAGAGTTTAGAAGCCATGTAGAAAAATGTGGATTGCGCCCGTTTGGTACGACAAGTGTACATTTGTACTGCACACTAATGATGTGAATGAGCGAACCGAGTGTTTCTCGCAAAGATAGCCCGAGATGGTATCAAAGAATATAATTCAGCAGAACAATAGCCGTTGTAATAACGATAATACAAAGAAAGAACTGAAACCATCCTTCTATGCTCAAGGGACTGTATGTGAGAAGTTAAGGACGGGTCATTTATAAGCTTAATCGCTCTCTTTTGAATACGATCAACGATATCGAGAGCGTATTGCGGAGCACTAACCCAGAGGTGGGAATTATATTCCAGATGAGGCCGAATTTGGGCCTTATGCAGCAGAAAGAGTTGTCGAGAGGTAAAGTACTGCTTAGATCTGTACAAAAAGCCTATTTTACGAGCAGCTGTTTTGGTAGCTGACAGAAGATGGTCAACCCATGAGAGATTTGAAGATACAGTCATACCCAACAGAGTAATAGAGTCTGAAAACTTAAGAACTGAGGCATTCATACTTACAACAGGAAATGATCGATCTTTTTTGGCGGACATAAGGCAACACTGAGTTTTGTTAGTATTAAATTTAACTAGATTATTGCTTCCCCATTCGAGAATACGTTGAATGTCTTTGTTGATTGAATTTGCCATTTCAGCTTTAATTTCTTGATTTGACATAGAATGTGTATTATCACTATGAGTAGACTGAGATGAACTACAGTGAAGAGTGCTATCGTCAGCAAAGCAATGGATGGGGTTAGTTGTTGAAGAAATAAGGTCATTTATGTATAGCAGAAAAAGTGTAGGCGCTATAACTGATCCCTGTGGTACGCCCGCGTTAATGCTAACTTCTTTTGAAAAAAAGCCATCAACTACGACACGTATTCGTCTTTTATCAAGGAAACTAGAAACCCAGTTGATGAGTGTATCATTTAACCCAAACGAGGTGAGTTTGGCAAGTAAACACTTATGCCAAACTTGGTCAAATGCCTTTGAGATATCCAAAGCGACTACAACTGTTTCACCGGACTGCTCTACTGTATTGTTCCAAACTTGGGTCACATATGAAAGAAGATTACCTGTTGAACGACTTTGCCTAAACTCATATTGGTGGTCACTAAAGAGTTTGTTAGTTTCAAGGAACGTGAGCAGTTGCTGATCGATGGCTTTTTCCATGATTTTAGACAAAATGGAAGTGATGGCAATTGGTCTGTAATTTGAGGGATCGGTCTTATCACCTTTTTTGAGAATAGGTTGAACATTTGCTAACTTCCATGATGAAGGGAATTCCCCAGAAGACATAGAGATCGTATAGAGCTTAGATAGGACTTGTACTAGTTCGGGGGAACATTTCTTTAAGACAATAGCTGGAATACCGTGTAGGCCAGTCGCCTTATTGAGATCAAGCCTACTGATGATCGATTCCAAGAGCTTGTATCGAAAATGAATTGGTTTCATAGCGTATGAAGAAGAGTTGACTAGGGGCACATCTTTTCCAGAATCATTGAGACACGAGTTTGATGCAAACAAATCCACAAAAACATTGGCTTTGTCTACAGAATCAGCAACTACCGATCCGTCAATAGATCTCAGGGGGGGAAATGAAAATGTTCCAAAGTTTTTACTAACGGCTTTAGCTAAAGTCCAAAATTTACAACTGCCTAAAGGAGATGTAGCTAGTTCATTGCATTTTCGTTGTTCGAACTACTTTTTAGTTTAGAGGTAATTGAAGGAAACTAGGATTATTTTTGGATCGTACTTGTGTTGTAAAATACATTAGTTGGTTTAAGTTTGTATTTATTTGTACTTAGTTTTACTGACAAAAATGTTTTCTTTCAAAGAGAAAAGAAGGTTTTGTAGTTAATCCTTCATCAACTCAGGTTTCTGTAATAATATATATATATATATATATATATATATATATATATATATATATGTTTCTATTTAGATTTCCACAAGTATTAATGTTTAAATCAGACATTTTTTCTTTGAAACTTGTGTGAATAAACGTACAAATTAATTCAACGTTTCGGGAACGTCCTTTGTTCCCTTTGTCAAGAATTTATTTTGACAATTACAGAAATTGACATAAGGTAACTATTTTTAACAAGTACAGAATATGAAACAAGGTAACTAATTTAAATTTAATCTGGATGGGTGTGTTTGACTTCGGGTAGTGGGTCTAGTACATGATGTAGAAGGTGCAGAAGTGGGGACGTCAGGAATAGTTGCAGCATTAGTATTTGAAATTTCTGGAAGATTTGGAGTTGGTTGAAATTTCGAATCAACTTGTTTAATGATATTCTTCCAAATTTGTGGCATTCTAGAAGTGTCATCTCGTTTATTGAGGGCGTTCGGTCTTCTTTCAATTTCAACTGCTTCTCTAATAATTCTTTCTTGTAAGGTATATAGAGGTGCAATTAGACGGATATTGTTGGTGTTAATTTGGTGTCCTGTATCTAAATGATGTGCAGCTAAAGACGATGATGGATTGTGTTGCTTAATTGCTAGTTGGTGTTCATCGGCTCTCGCATATAATATTCTGTTAGTTTGTCCGATATAAGTTCTTCGACAGTTGTTGCACGGTATTTCATACACTCCTTGGTTTTCATTAGGAATTTTGTCTTTGGGGTTTCTTAAAAGTTGGGACAAAGTTGAATGTGGTTTGAATACCGGTCTGAAGTCGTTTTTGGGAAATTTCTTTGCGATTCTGTCTGTAATTCCTTTTATATAAGGTAGAATAACAGGAATCTTGTGTTCATTGTTTGACAAGTTATTATTTCTTGGTCTTCTTACTTCGTTGGTAATTTTCAATATTTCTTGATCTTTGTATCCATTTTGAACTAGTATTTTATTAATAGTCTTCATCTCTTCCGTTTTAGAATTTTGGTCAGATAAGTGGTAAGAGCGGTATATCAAAGATTTCATAACGCTACGTAATTGACCAGGATGGTGATGCGAGAGAGAGTTCAAGTATCTATTCGTATGAGTTGGTTTTCGATAAACTTTGTGTGTAAATTTACCATTAGGAAGTCTTGTTATTAGGGTGTCCAAAAAAGGTAGTGAATTATTTTCTTCAACTTCCATAGTAAATTTTATGTTGTCGTGGATGTTATTAATATGTCCTAGAAAACGGTTCAAGTTTCCTTTTCCATGGGGCCAAACTACAAATGTGTCGTCAACATAACGAAACCAACATTTAGGTTTTAAATCTGCAGAATTTAAAGCAGCGGTTTCAAAATGTTCCATATATACATTCGCAAAAGCTGGAGAGAGTGGCGAGCCCATAGGTGTTCCTTGAATTTGTTTGTAGAATTGTCCTTTGTATGTAAAATAGGTTGAGTGCATGCAGTGGTTTATCAATTTGAGTATATCTTGGTTTATTGAGTGTTTTTCTTCTAGAATTTTCATCGTGTCTTCAATAGGTATTTTGGTGAAAAGTGACGTTATGTCGAAGCTAACTAAAATGTCATTTGGAGCCAATGGTACAATTTTGAGTTTGTGTAGAAAATCATAAGAGTTTTTTATGTAGGATACAGCATTTTCACAAATCGGTTGAATAATTTTTGCTAGATAACGAGCAAGGTCATGAGTCGGAGAATTGAATGCACTGACGATAGGGCGTAATGGCCAGTTTTCCTTATGTATTTTTGGGAGTCCGTATATTTTGGGGATTCTTGAGCTCTTCTCTCTTGGAATTAGTTTCCGTTTTGTTTCTTTGTCTAATTTTGTAGAATTAATGATAGATTTTGTTGTTTTTTCTATGTAGGTGGTAGGATTGCACTGATTTTTCTTATATTCTGAAGAAGTTAACAGTTCAGACATCTTGTGGTGATAGTCTTTAGAATTGACAATGACAGTAGCGTTTCCTTTGTCAGCGGGGAGTATTAATATTTGGTCGTCATTTTTGATTTGGTGTAACATTTGGAGGTCTTGTTTGGTGACATTTTGTTTGGGAAGTTTGCAGTTCTGAAGAATGTGTGCTACGTTGAGTCTAATTTCGTCTGCGACCGTAGATTCTGTATCTTTTAAGGCGTATTCTACGTTGGTAATGATGTTTTCTACGGGAATCCGTTTAGGAGTGATGGCAAAATTAAACCCTTTACCTAAAACATTTAGAATATTATTATTAAGTTCTTTGTCACTGAAATTGTGTACTGTCCTTAACGGTTCTACATTATTTGCCTGCGATATATGAGACAGACGTTCAAATTTTTGCTTTTGTCGGTTAGTTTTTACCATCAAGGACGATTCTACAGTAATTTCAATGAGACGATCCACCGTATCGAATATGAAAGGGTGAATTTTGCTAGCATGTAAAGTTTGGAAGGTGTCATAAAGGGTACGGTTGAGATAGTCAAGTTTAGCCCTTTCATTGGCAATCGCTTTTCTTAAAAGGGCAAGGCTTGTTTTGAATAAAATATTATAAGAACCATTAATGTCTGGTCTTCGTTTCAACTTAAATCCCTTGGGTATTATTTTATTGTCACGACAACGCTTTAAAAAAGTTAAATTAGTAAGTGTTTCACATTTTTTGATACGTAGCTTTCTGTAGATCTTGATGGTATTCAAAGTTTCTGCTCCGTATAGGAATATTATGTTTCTATTTAGATTTCCACAAGTATTAATGTTTAAATCAGACATTTTTTCTTTGAAACTTGTGTGAATAAACGTACAAATTAATTCAACGTTTCGGGAACGTCCTTTGTTCCCTTTGTCAAGAATTTATTTTGACAATTACAGAAATTGACATAAGGTAACTATTTTTAACAAGTACAGAATATGAAACAAGGTAACTAATTTAAATTTAATCTGGATGGGTGTGTTTGACTTCGGGTAGTGGGTCTAGTACATGATGTAGAAGGTGCAGAAGTGGGGACGTCAGGAATAGTTGCAGCATTAGTATTTGAAATTTCTGGAAGATTTGGAGTTGGTTGAAATTTCGAATCAACTTGTTTAATGATATTCTTCCAAATTTGTGGTATTCTAGAAGTGTCATCTCGTTTATTGAGGGCGTTCGGTCTTCTTTCAATTTCAACTGCTTCTCTAATAATTCTTTCTTGTAAGGTATATAGAGGTGCAATTAGACGGATATTGTTGGTGTTAATTTGGTGTCCTGTATCTAAATGATGTGCAGCTAAAGACGATGATGGATTGTGTTGCTTAATTGCTAGTTGGTGTTCATCGGCTCTCGCATATAATATTCTGTTAGTTTGTCCGATATAAGTTCTTCGACAGTTGTTGCACGGTATTTCATACACTCCTTGGTTTTCATTAGGAATTTTGTCTTTGGGGTTTCTTAAAAGTTGGGACAAAGTTGAATGTGGTTTGAATACCGGTCTGAAGTCGTTTTTGGGAAATTTCTTTGCGATTCTGTCTGTAATTCCTTTTATATAAGGTAGAATAACAGGAATCTTGTGTTCATTGTTTGACAAGTTATTATTTCTTGGTCTTCTTACTTCGTTGGTAATTTTCAATATTTCTTGATCTTTGTATCCATTTTGAACTAGTATTTTATTAATAGTCTTCATCTCTTCCGTTTTAGAATTTTGGTCAGATAAGTGGTAAGAGCGGTATATCAAAGATTTCATAACGCTACGTAATTGACCAGGATATATATATATATATATATATATATATATATATATATATATATATATATATATATATGTATATATATATATATATAACCTATGAGGGTTTATCCCTGTACTCCGCCTCTGACTTACTTCTAGTGGAGATATTAACCTAAATCAGGTCTGTATCTATCACAGCCGTTGTTTAGTATTGCAAAAATAGAACATATCGAACAAAGAGCGGTAATTACATACTTTTCACCTAAATTGATGAAGACTTGGTAAACACTTTAGGGGAGTGTGCTGTTAATTATGATTTTGTGAAACTATGTTGACGTGAATTTAAATGTGTGCGAAAATGAACATGCGACATACAACTAGGAAAAACATCCATAAACTCCATGATCTAGTGCTGCAGGACAGAAAATTAACTGAGAGGAGAATAGTAGAGGAATATGGCCTTTCGTATCACTCTGTGCATAATATATTACGAGAACACTTTAACATGAAAGAGTTGTCCGAAAGGTGGGTCCCACGAATGTTAACCGAAACTCAAGTATGGTGCCGTGTTGTGGTCTGTTAACGATGTTTGACGCAATATAGACAACATTTCTATCACCGGGACAATGTGCTTAGCCACACTTCTTGTGAGGCTATGACTGCTATAACTAACGCAGGTTCCGAATTGCTCAAAGAGCCGCGACATTCGTCAAATCTGGCTCCAAGCGACTGAAGACTGTTTCCCAAACTCAAAGAATACCTTCGGAGAACACAATTTTCATGCAACAATGAGCTTATAACCACTGGTTTGCAGAGGTTGGACAATCCTTCTTCCAGGAAGTTGTCGCAATGCTGAAGTACCGGTGGAATAAACGTATTATGTTTATATTATGTAGAAAAACGATGTAACATAAGATTTAATTTAGTAACCGGAAGTTGGTCAGGGATCAACCTCGCATATATATATATATATATATATATATATATATATATATATATATATATATATATATATATATATATATATATACATACACGTATATGCGAGCATGCAAACAAATCAACCTAGCAATCTTGAGTCATCATATATGGCTCAGGACGGTTTAACCCTTACAGGCATATCCACTGATGTACTAACGATATTAACAACACAAAATTGGGTCAATTTGTATAGACTCGTCAACATTTTGTTTTTTCCATGTGTGAAGTTGCATATTATAGGCGTGTATGTGTACATATCATTTTTTATAACCTTCCTTAGCCATTATATGTGGCAACATTGCCTCAATTTTATTTTTGTAACATTTGTAAGGTATTTAAATGCCCGCGCATGGTGAGATTCGGCACATAACACTTGCATACAATTTTCAGTTACCTATTTGAAATACTCTTACATTTACCATGCGCATAGAAGTGCATTATTACTGAGACTGAATTTCTAATTTTACGGCCATAAATGTGTTAGTATAGCACTTTTATCAAATGCCTTGGGATACAAAAAGTAGTAGTTGTTGCGTACAATGCATGGAGCGCTCATAAACAGTAAGTAATAAAGGGTAGTAAAAGTGTAGAAAATGACTTTTGCACTCGCGAGAGTAAAAGTTTATGATCACAAATCAGGGACTACAATTCCTTTTTATTTCTTAGCGAAATAATGATTATAAAGACTCGCTCACATCTGTAGACATTTGTTATAAATCAAAAAATCAAAGTCGTTGCCATAATACATATTTCCTGTACTAAGGTAATTATTTAAAGGTATTGACTAACACTGTTAAATCTGTTAAAAGCTAGGTAAACGTTTGGGTGAGTGCAAAAAATAGTATATACACTTCTGGAGCGAAATATCATTTTCCTTGGTGCTTAGTCACGCACAAATTGTGCTATGGTGAGGATAATTGCATTTCTTTCCCTTGTGTAATATAGTATTTTGCATTCCTCAGAATAAATGTTCATTCACAAAGTAGGAACTAAAATTGCGTTCTATTCCCTAGAGAAAAATCTGGTCGATGGACTTTGGCACAGCACTTTCTCGTATCAGAAAACTGTTGCCTGCAGCAATTCCTAACTCCGGTCTTGGATAAGTTGAGAAATCACATAAGGCTCATTATATTGTCGTTATTTGTCACAAGCCAACTTGACAGACAGCACATAACCTCAACTGAATCGTTAAAAATAACTAAATTGGGCAGTATCTAAGATACCAACAAAAATTAAACGGTAAATTAAGGAAAGTGTGTGTTTCCTCCTATCCTCAGAAGCATAGGTCAATGCATAATTTTATTTTCGAACACTCGCATGACGATCTTATTTCATAATTACGCACATTTCTAATGACGCGCCTACCACTGTTAAATATAATTTTAAAACTGACAATGACATTTATTATGATGTTACAAAATACTTTTACAACGTGATTAATCTCAAGTGTACTGTAGTGGTATGACAAAAATCCCTAGTTGTTAATATTGTTGTGTTTTGCAGTTGGCTGCTTTGGATTTTTAGTGTGGTTTTAGTCGTTTTAGTTTATGTCATATTATACCTTCGTTTTTCACTCTTGTATTTTCTTGAGTTATTTACAAACTGTCTATATCAAGACAAATTATATATTCTGAATTTCAAATTGTGATATCGAATTTAATCGTCATGCCGTTTTCAAACATGTACTGTAAATTTTATTTAATTATAATGAAATTATAACATTTAAATACTTAAGATTCATTATTTTCTAATGATGTAATCCAATCATTAAATAATATTTTATTTATTTTGTTGTATTTTATAGGGATGCAGTGTAATCAAATACAAAATAGTCATAATTTAAATTAAGATAATATTTTATATGTATAAGTATATATATATATATATATATATATATATATATATATATATATATATATGTATAAGACCTTCATACAGATTTGAAACTGATCGTAGTTTTTACTCGAACCATGCTCTAGAGTAGCTAGAGCAATACAGCTTCTTACCAACCTCAGTGGTACCAACTTAAATATTTTGATCACGTGGTATACATTTGAGATTGATCACTCTGTGTTATTTTTAAAATTTGTTATTTTCGTGCGTGTGGAATAGTGCTTGATACAGCAAATGAACAATTTTGTTAACCTATATGTTGAACAGTTGAATGACATAAGATGTAAGACCACTTGAATTCTTGCAATTTTATGTGTTTATGGGGACCCCCTAAAGGGCTAAATTTCGAAAAATCCCTTCTTAGTGGCTGCCTACGGTACATAAGACACTTCTGTGCAAAATTTCAAGTTTCTGGACCCAGTGGTTTGGGCTGTACGTTGATAGGTCAATCACTATAATTTGCAATATAATAAGATGTGTTTACCTATAAAAATTATTTTTTCTTATTCACACTGCATTTTGCAAAATACTGTATATTTTTACATATTTGGATAGCATCAGAAATTAGCTTAAAATACTTTAGATTCGTTTTTAAAACTTTGATATAAAATACAAAAAAAAATTGAAAATGTATTTTTTTCGTTATTTTCGGCAAAACCGGAAGCGCTAAAAATCTTCCAATATAGCAGCAGTTTAGTAGCTATCTATCTTTACTACATAATTTCCTTAATTTCAAGATTTCATTTTGATTAGAAGGATAGTTATAAGGGATTGAAATTTTCAAATTTGAAAATTCCTAACTCCGCCTGCATAAGTTGAGAAATCTCATAAAGCTCATTGTATTTTCGTTATATCTGACTATATCGTACGTAAATTAAAAAAAAAATTCCATAGCCGTTTTTGAGAAAATCAATTTTGAAAAAAAAGGCAAGTTTAACTCCGTAATTAAGGGCAACATTTCATTTTTTTCAAAGATATTTACAAACCGTTCCAAAGCATGTACTTTTATTTACAAGTTGCGATTTTCAAATTGCGAGTAGCTTTTATAGTTTCTTAATGACAGCGCAAGCGCCTAAAAGTGCTGAAATCGCCATATTAGCAGCCATTTTGAATTTAAAATTTTGGAAAAATTTTTGTCCCATCGGGGTTTAGGTTTGCTAACTTTTCACCAAAGATAGACTTCCAATCCCCAGCTTTGGAAATGCACCTCATCCCCCGAAAATTGATTTTTATGAAAAGCCAGTTTTATACATAACTTTCAGATATAGGCATCCATGCCAAATCCCATTAAAATCGGTGAAATAATCTCGGAGTCACACACAGACAGATATACACGACATTTTTTTTCGCGAAATCGATGTTGGGAACACAAAAACGTCGAAATCAGCGAAAAAAATTTTCAAACTTTTTTTTCAATTACAATAATTTCTCTTAGTATACTCAGTATACGTTAAAGTGAAAGATGATAATAAAAACTCGCTCACGTTCTTAGACATTTATTATAAATCAAAAAGTCAAACTCGTTACCATGACACACATTTCATTGTCTACGATACTCTGGTTACAAGACAGATGAAATTAAGCCACTCCCACTAAATTTTGACTAATATAAGAAGCAACCAGTTTCACACCCAGAAAATTATAAAAACCGGGAAATTAAAACTACATAAATTGAAATGTCACTTTGTCAGGGCTAAAGCGTCATATTTTTAATATTGATAATGACAGACCAAAGATATCAGTTCAGTCAGGTACGCCAACTACAACAGTTGAATGCAAGTGATTGCTTGTGTTCCGGGTTTAAAAAATGCGACCAATAAAAAAGTTGTATTTAAATGCTGTGGGAACTTTTGGGGCGGAGCTTAACTATTTCTGTTGGGTAAACAATATATGGTTACTTAAAGTTATTAACGAACACTCTTAGATCTGCTAAAAACTAAGTGAACGTTTGCCCGAGTGTAAATATCTGGTGAGGAGCAACACCCGACCTTCCAACCTACAAAGTCGAACTTAAAAAATAATAATAAATAAGGATAATTATGCAACCCCCTCGTGTTAGGTTCATAATGAAAATAGGCAACGTTGTAACAGCAGCAAATCTAGTTAACACATATAAATGCTAAGCTAAAAAAAATTCTAAAGTCACGCTAATTCTATAAACAGTTTTTTAAATTATTTAAGCTGTAGTCAAAAGCTAAATAACAAAAGCAATTGACAAAGCTCTGAAACTTTACAGGTTTAGTACATTTTCAAAAATATATTTACACATTTTCTTATAAAGTTGATTGTTATTTAGATATTGAAAAAAATTGAACTAGTACTAAAATTCCAGTTTAGAAATTTAATTGATTTAGTTTAACTTTCCAGTTTAGCTTTGAAACCTGTATGCTGGTATTTTATATATTTCAATTATGCAACTGTTCAGAAATATTTGATAAAAACTAAAAATTGCCTTTAATAAACTCCCCTCTCTGCAACTGGATTTTTCTGAGAATTCAATCAGAACCAGTAAAAATGAAGGAAAACTCAAATATAAAGTTTTAAATACGTACGTGTAGTTATGAGGCCATCGCGGATACAAACAATATGTACAAACACACGCACGCGCACACTACACACACACACACGCACACAAGCGTATACGCACTCGCACACATACGCGCACGCGTATACGCACTCGCACGCGCACACACACGCGCGCGGGCTCTTTATTCCCGGGTAAAAAGGGAGGTATCCACAATAGAATTTTCTTCCAACACAATGGAGCTCCTCCATATTTTGTGGTACATGTTAGAGAGTACGTAAATAATGTTTTTGAAGCATGTGGATCGACAACGTAATTTTATGGAATGAAAGGTGCGAGTAGCTGCCGAAATGCGCAGAGTAGGTACCTGTAGAGGTGTTACACAGAGCTACTATAGTGGAATTTAAATGTCGATTAGATTAACGCTTGGCAGCCAACGGAGCTCAGTTTGAACATTCGATTTAGTATTGCTGTTTTTTTATTGGGTCTGCTTTTTATTACTGTTAAAAAATTTTATTTTTTCCAAACTTTAGTGTTGTGAAATTAATTAATTTAGTTGTAATTGAGTCGCAATAAATATTTTTTCTTGCTTATTTTTTTTCAAAATTGTAAAACTTTATGATAATGGAAAAAATGCGCTTGTTTCAAAATGACAAGGAAACTTTGGGTGCCATTAAAATAAACAAGTTGGTCACCATAGCAACAAAACAAAAACACCCAACCCAGCATGAACGTAAACCAAAGAGCTTTTACATTGAAAATTTTTTTTTGTAACTTTGCAAATAACAATGTTAATGCCATTATTTGATACTTTTATTTCACCCTGTATATTAGGGTAAAATAATATTTTAGCGACACCTCAT
>JARFJB010000113.1:1072500-1097500 GCA_036346205.1 Vesta saturnalis | reverse complement strand
TAACCCCGATTTCTCGGTGAACTTTTTAAAGAGATTGGAAATGCCGGACAATAAAGAATTTAAATGTTATCTTAAATGCATGTATTCAAGATTAAATTTTCTTAATGAGAATGGAGAAGTTCGCAAAGATAAACTTGTTAAAACTTTTGAAAAGCTAACAGACGAATCTGTCAAAGTATGCCATGATAAAGTAAAAAGTAATTCAGATCTATGTGATTATGTTTACGAGTTTGCAAAGTGCATTATTGAAAGAGATTACTCTTAATTATTATAGTCCTAAGTTATTTGTTTTAACAATACGCAAATAAAATTGTGTTTATAACTTTTACTATAAAAATTAGATAACGAAATGTAAATAAAGATTAAACTATAACAAAAATAATTGTAAATAAATTACAACATATCTGGTGTGGAACACCACACGACCTTCCAACCTACAAATGGAAAAAAATAGATATGGAATAATTTCAATAACATTTATTTAGAATAATTATGCAACCTCTGTTACAAGAATATTATTACGAAAATAGTCAACATTGTGAACGCAAAAACAATAATCTATGTCAAACAGACGTTTAAAACTTCTGACAGACAGGGGTTAATAGACATCTAGATGCGAACTTAAATTAAAAGAAATGAAATAATTTTGATTTCAATTTTTTAAGATAACTATGCAACCTCTTTTCTATACGTTCGCAACGAAAACAGGCAACATTGTAAAAACTAAAACCATAATCTATTTCACAGTGACGTTTAAAACTTCTTATTAGATAGTGATTAATAGACACATTGCCAGTAGCTACAGCTCGCTATAACACCAATTCGCGTATCATATTCGGGAGCCCTTCTCCGCCTTTTAATATGACGTCACTCGGCATGGGGAAGTAGCCAGAACTCGAGTTTTGTCATAACGTGCTTGCATTCGTCTACCCACCCGCCTTAAGTTAAAGGCCGCCGTACTACAGTTTGCCTATAATTGATCCATAGTAGAAGTACTCGCATCAAAGTCGTCACCCTGACGCTCTCCCTCCTGGCTGTATGAGAAAGAAGGTCTTACGCCGCTGGATCCGGCCTGATCCACTGGGTTGTGTCAACCCCGCCCTTATCACTAGCTACTGTTTCGCCCTCATCAGCCAGATCAGTTACCACCGTGGTGTTGGTAGAACATCAACTCGGCAGGGAGGAGTACCCAGAACTCGACTTCATCGTGTTATCGATGCCCCAAATTACTTCGGGAAGATGTTCGTCTCACCTATTTTCCGCCCGGACACTTGCGGTCAACACCTTTACTTTACCTTTCCGCTTGGCCTTTCGCCGTAGGAGTTGCTATCGCGGTTTGCAGGTACCTTGTGCCTTTCTCCGCCGCAACTCCTCGACAACCTACTCGTAACACCAGACCTCGGTCACTAATTATCCGCCGTGGCTAACAAAAATCGCCAAAAATCTCTTTTAATCTCGAATGGACCGTAAAATCTTTGTAGGTTTTGCCAGTACATACTTGGTGAACCACGTGTCTAACCATCATATGGCATAAAAAAGAATGAATGGGTCCGACTAGACTCGGGCGTACGGTCGGAAGACCGCAGAGCACTCGGATGCGTGGTTGTTTTGGAGGTATAGCTTAAAATGATAGTAGTCTGGTTAGATAGGAACCGGATATGAGTAGGCGCCACAGGCTTTAATAAGGAAGTACTCAACTAGTGTTGAAAGGAGTAAAAAGTAGTTTTTTTCGATTTACTCATAAAGTATTAAATTTTTACACTTATGTTGTATATCGAATTTGAAAAAAATGACTTTTGAATCACAAAATTATCAATTTTTATAATTTTTTGCAGTAACTTTTTCAGATATTTTTCTTTATTTCAATTCGCAATTATTTGGTTTCCATGGTGACCACGAACAAGGAATACTAGATTTAAGTATGTAGCTCATTTTTTATCACAAATTTTAAAATTGGGATTTTTTTTATAATAAGTATGAAACTGTTACGTTTAGGCAAATAAAGTTTTAAACAAACTTACCTTAATTTTTGACGTTAAATCGATCTGAGTAATAAAAAATAGGGGTTTCCATTTGATTTTTTTGAGTAACTTGTATTTTTTGATAGTCAAGTTTAGACATTTATAATTTTATTTTTATGAAAAACACAAATGTCATTTTTTGCAGACTGTTGCAATAAACCTTTGCCTACAACATCTCAAAGTTTTATTCAAATTGTTTGACAGGAACAGAACAATTAACGAGTTATTGCTAAGACCGCATCTGTCAATTTGTTTAGAAAAATGTTTTTTTTTAACGACTGAAATTTCGTATCTAGTTCATTTAACAAACTTACCTTAAAATTCGACGTAGAATCTAAAAATGTATTAATATACGGGGTGTTCCATTTAAAATAATCGACAAAATACCGACTTCCGGTATAACCGGAAGTGGTACGAACGTGAAAATATTTTAGATGAGTTAGCTCTAAGATCATTACCCTGTCACCAAATTTTCAAAATTATAGTAAGTTTGGTTCAGCAGATACTCATAGGATCAGCTCCCAAAGGCGGACCCTGTATATATACCGTTTTAGATAAAAAAATATTTGTGAAAGTGAACTGCTGGAAGTACCTTAAATATATACATTTAATTAAGAGATAAAAATTGTCGATTCTTTGATTACCAAATTAATAATATCAGTCCATTTATTTTCGTTGTAGTAATTCACTAAGAACCTCCTCGGTGTAATTGAAATGTGGAAACATAATCGTGTAACCAGGTGATAAAGAAAGAAAAAAAGTATCTGACCATTATTATTGAATCTATTACTTATTTTATCTTGCAAATTTCGAGAACTATTCCAATGATCTAGCAGCCTTCACATATATGGTCATAGATGTCAGCAAGGATCTTATTCCTTCCAGCGATAATAATATATTTTGGGTATAACGTAACGGTAAAATGTGAGCAGAAAATTTAAGGAGTGACGTTAGAAATGTAGGTAGTATGGAGATACTCTTACATAGGTGGTACAGAGATGCTCGTACGTAGATAGTACAGAGATGCTAAAAGAAGGGAGTACGGAGATGCCCTTACGTAGGTAGTACAGAGATACTAAAAGAAGGTAGTACGGAGATGATAAATATAAGTACGGTGTTTAATTAATTATGACCGTTCATACCTCTTATAGGTGACAAACCAGCCGATAGTGAACATTCAACGTAATTTCGATTGAAGTGTCTTTATATGTGAAGAATTAGCATTGAAAGCTTTTATATACGAAAACCTGAAAACAGTTGTAATTACCATGAGGTTATCGAAACATGTGCCACTTGCCGAAGATGTGGACGAATGAGTAATTTCAATTATATCCGCCTTTTAAAAGCGTTAGTAATACTTGTACTTAATCAAGTATTAATTTAAGTGAGAATTTCCCAAAAAAATTATGCTTCCGCATCCAGAACCAGAAACGAAAAATTCTCTAGAAACTCAACATCCACCATCAATGGCGTTCTTAAAAGGAAGAAAGAAAAATTGGCCAACACCTTAAAAATCAATTTTACAAACTTGAGAAAATTTTTATTTAAATCATTGTTGCCAAAGTTAAATTGTGTAGAAAATATTTATTTATTATATGTATTTGTATTATTTGACCTTAAAAGATCCCAGGTTTCTATTTAACTGCTTTATATTAAATGATCCGAAATCTCAGAGATGTCGCTTATATTAACGAAATAAGAGATCTGTACGAAAGTTACATACGTTAATTTAAATGCAATTAGAGATGCGTAAAATTTTGCGAAATAGTGAATTGGTAGCATTCAATCGAAGAGTAAATTGCTATTTTTAGTAAGTAAATTTGACAAAATTACGAACTTTATCAAAAAGAAACGTTTTCCAATTAAGCACGTAACAACCTATTTTCCGCCCGGACACTTGCGGTCAACACCTTCACTTTACCTTTCAGCGCCGCCATTCGCCGTAGGAGTTGCTATCGCGGTTTGCACGTACCTTATGTCTTTCTCCGCCCTAACTCCTCGACAACATACTCGTAACGCCAGACCTCGGTCACTAATTATCCGCTGTGACTACCAAAAATCGCCAAAAATCTCTTTTAATCTCGAATGGACCGTAAAGTCTTTGTAGGTTTCGCCAGTACATACTTGGTGAACCCGTCTACTAACTGTGCATGTACCCCTTGGTGCTCTTGACACAAGGACCTAAATGGTCAATATGGACTGCGTAGAAGGGTTTGGACGTCTTTCAATTAGATGCAAATGCCTTGGCCTCGCCCAGTATTACCTTTTTTCCCAAATACACACCGCAAGCAAGATTTCACCTACTTTATGACTAACTTGGTCATTTTAGGAAACTAATGAGTGTCCTTGGGTAACCTTAGACACCTTCCCCCGCTGGTGTTACAAATATCGTCATTATGTCGGCTCGCGAGTCGGTAATTCGCCAGTGTTGGTACGTACAGTCTACCGCCGCCTGAGGTAATTCTGTAAAGTTTGTGGTCCTTCGCCTTATAGCTCACCTTGACGTCCTTTTCCGCGATGCCTGAACCCAACTCAGTTATTAGCTGTTGCGCATTAGGGTCTTGAAATTGCACATTAACGTCTACACAACTGGTTTGTGGTTTCCGCCTATGGGGTTTCGATTTAATGCACCGACATGCTGCATCTTTACGCCAGGACAATCATACTCCTAAACAGTTGGGCACTACCGTACTATTCGAGGGACTAAATCTCTTTGCGAAAGATTCGCTCTTATCGCCACACAAGCAGTCACGACCTTAAATTTCACGCCAACCAAATACACTCTGAAACGGTTAACGCTCTCCGCCACAGATAAAATCTCAAGTTCATAGCTACGGTACGCCTGTTCGGTTAATGTAGTGGTTGGACTGAAATACTCTTTGCTCACCATGCAGCGCCTTCGCCTTTTCGCCTCTGTACCAACAAAGCGCCTAAACCCCACTTACCAGCATTCAGTATGCAGCTCAGCTTCTAAGTATAATTAACCCGTCCTCTACCAGTCGATATTAGCAAGTCGTCCATATATACCACACCTCGCCATGCCACAACTATATATCAACACCTTTCAATGAATAGTTCCACCCTAGCCAGTAGGTGGCCCTTTTCCCATTGCATGAAGGAGTTTTTGAAATTTGACACCATTTCTCGCCAATCCACCGCAATATAGGATACGCTCAGTATGTAACTGTACGCCCTGGTGCATATACACCTCTAGTTCAACCTGAATCTCCCGCCCGGAAAACCGCCGATTACCACAACTACCGCCACTGAGGGGGACCTTGGTGCACATATAAAGTCCGCCGCCAAACGAACTTCATACAGCTCAAGATCTTCGCGTCCAACGTATGTCGCCTTAAAAATGCATGACTCCTGGTATCTGGAGATCCACCTGCCCTGTAAGCAGTTCTATACTCCCCATATCTACATCTGTCACCAACGACTTGATGTTCGTAGTTTAATTCACGCAAACTCCGTGCCTTGACCACCCCTAAATATTACTCTAATTTCAACAAATTGTACCGTCTCAATTGAATTTTGAAAACCGCCCTTAAATTTTATGTACAATTTTTAGTCCCGCCCATGTACTATGGTAATCCCTGTCAGCTGGTAACGCCTTTACGATTCAGTCATTATGTAACTTACACATGAAACGACAAATAGAATCGTCTCCAAATTTATATATGCCTGCCTATGTATAATAGTAATTAGATCGACTTGTAACGCCTTTACAATTTATATAAATTGTATTTGAGTACATAAATTGCACCTATAACCAATAATTAATCGCCTTCCAACTTATTTACAACTTTTTGGTAACGCCCCTGTAAATAATACTACGCAATATCGAATATAACGCCATCACAAATCGATAAGTACATAAACACGAATAAATACACCTTATAAATCTTGTTTACAATTTTTCAATTACGCCCCTGTGTCATAATAATCAGATTCAATTTGTAATTCGACTTTATAAATCTACAATTTCATAAATTTTCTCCAACAAAACAAATAGAACCGCCTCTGTATAATTATGGCCGCCCACGTGTGAGACCGTTCTGGCTTCTTTTCGAAGGCCCTTTTCATCCCTAGTTATTTTTGTTTTTTTTACTCGCCCACGTGTAGGACGTGTTTTTAATCCCTATTTTATGGCCGTCCACGTGTAGGACGCGTTTTTCTACCCCTATGGTTTCTTTTCGGGACCTTTTTCAACCGTTGATAGAATTTTCACCCCAATTAGAGCCCTTTTGGTTGTGTTAAGAACTTTTCTGTCTGTTCACACCTATGGCTTCTTTTCGGCAGTCATTTTTAACCCCTTGATGGAATTTTTACTCTAATTACCGCTTCTTTGGCAGTTTAGCAACTAGAAGGTAGGCAAATTAGTGCGCGTACAATGTTCTAATAAGGAGGCCTAATGCTAGCTTATAAGATACATGTAGGGCTTCGCAACTTGTTCACGGGCCTTCGCCCCCTGGCTGGAGATGGTATGGGGACCATAACCTTATAAGACAAGTGCAGAGCTTAGCCCCTATCGTGGGCCCCCCCTGGTGCAATTGTATGCGGGCTCTAACTTAATCTTACAGCTGTAGGCCTTCGCCACGCCATACAAAATTGTATGCTAATAAGGTGGCCTTAGCCTTGTAAGACAGGACTTGTATCAGGCTCTACGCCCTGGTCCCTTTGAGTTAAAATTGATTTTAGCGTCATCTAGTGGCGTATGGACTAATGAACATTTTCTATAATAGAAGTTGATAATGCACACCTCTCTCTTGCTCTATCTCGTTTCTCTCTCTCTCCCTCTCTCTCTTTCGGCTCTTTCTCACACACACACAAACAAATCAATTAATTAATTAATCAATTAATCTCAAAACAAATCATGCTCGATCAAATCAACCAGATCAATCTCAATCAATCAACCTAATTTTTTTTTTTTTTGTTATGATTGTGGACCTGAACAGGCTAAATAAGGCCTATCGTCCTAAAGCACTCAGGAACACTTAGGAGGATGGAAAGAGGGATAATGAATTGCCAATAGATGCCTATGAACAGCTACCTTAAATTTTCTCATATCATAAGTGAGAGGAAAGCAGGAACTAGGGAGATCATTCCAGAGTTTAGAAGCCGTGTAGAAAAATGTGGATTGCGCCCGTTTGGTACGACAAGTGGAGATTTGTACTGCATACTGATGATGTGAATGAGCGAACCGAGTGTTTCTCGCAAAGATAGCCGGATATTGTATCAAAGAATGTAATTCACCAGCACAATAGCCGTTGCAATAACGATAATACAAAGAAAGAACTGAAACCATCCTTCTATGCTCAAGGGACTGTATGTGAGAAGTTAAGGACGGGTCATTTATAAGCTTAATCGCTCTCTTTTGAATACGATCAACGATATCGAGAGCGTATTGGGGAGCACTAACCCAAAGGTGAGAATTATATTCCAGATGAGGCCGAATTTGGGCCTTATACAGCAGAAGGAGTTGTCGAGAGGTAAAGTACTGCTTAGATCTGTACAAAAAGCCTATTTTACGAGCAGCTGTTTTGGTAGCTGACAGAAGATGGTCAACCCATGAGAGATTTGAAGATACAGTCATACCCAACAGAGTAATAGAGTCTGAAAACTTAAGAACTGAGCCATTTATACTTACAACAGGAAATGATCGATCTTTTTGGCGGACACAAGGCAACACTGAGTTTTGTTAGCATTAAATTTAACTAGATTATTGCTTCCCCATTCGAGAATACGTTGAATGTCTTTGTTGATTGAATTTGCCATTTCAGCTATAATTTCTTGATTTGACATGGAAGGTGGATTATCACTATGAGTAGACTGAGATGAACTACAGTGAAGAGTGCTATCGTCAGCAAAGCAATGGATGGGGTTAGTTGTTGAAGAAATAAGGTCGTTTATGTACAGCAGAAAAAGTGTAGGCGCTATAACGGATCCCTGTGGTACGCCCGCGTTAATGCTAACTTCTTTTGAAAAAAGGCCATCAACTACGACACGTATTCGTCTTTTATCAAGGAAACTAGAAACCCAGTTGATGAGCGTATCATTTAACCCAAACGAGGTGAGTTTGGCAAGTAAACACTTATGCCAAACTTGGTCAAATGCCTTTGAGATATCTAAAGCGACTACAACTGTTTCACCGGACTGCTGTACTGTATTGTTCCAAACTTGGGTCACATATGAAAGAAGATCGCCTGTTGAACGACTTTGCCTAAACCCATATTGGTGGACACTAAGGAGTTTGTTAGTTTCAAGGAACGTGAGCAGTTGCTGATTGATGGCTTTTTCCATGATTTTAGACAAAATGGAAGTGATGGCAATTGGTCTGTAATTTGAGGGATCGGTCTTATCACCTTTTTTGAGAATAGGTTGAACATTTGCTAACTTCCATGATGAAGGGAATACCCCAGAAGATATAGAGATCGTATAGAGCTTAGATAGGACTGGTACTAGTTCGGGGGAACATTTCTTTAAGACAATAGCTGGGATATCGTCTGGGCCAGTCGCCTTATTGAGATCAAGCCTACTGATGATCGATTCCAAGAGCTTGTACCGAAAATGAATTGGTTTCATAACGTATGAAGAAGAGTTGACTAGGGCACATCTCTTCCAGAATCATTGAGACACGAGTTTGATGCAAACAAATCCACAAGAACGTTGGCTTTGTCTACAGAATCAGCAACTACCGATCCGTCAATAGATGTCAGAAATGAAGATGTTCGATAGTTTTTACTAATGGCTTTGCTAAAGACCAAAATTTACGACTGCCTAAAGGAGATGTAGCTAGTTCATTGCATTTACGTTGTTCGAACAACTTTTTAGTTTTAGTGATGGCACTTTTGCAGATATTTCTAGCACCAACGTATTCTACATGACTGTCAACCGATTTATTAGATTTCCATTTAATGTAACATTTATTTTTTAAAGATATTGCATCAGAACAAGCCTTATTGAACCAGGGTTGGGAACGTGAATGACCTACACGGTACTGTTTTTTCGGAATGTATAACTCCATTCCCATGAGGATGACTTCAGATACTGAAAGAGCGATGTCCGAAGAAGAGGACGACTTAAAACAATATTCACGCCATGGAAAGGTTGCAAAGAAATCCCGTAAATCACTCCATCGAGGTTCTATCGGTTTTGCGAACAACAGTGGAATTACGTACAGTAGAAATGATTTTTATTAGACAATGGTCGGAAAGACCTAAAGGCGAAAGAACGGAAGTTTTATAAACAAGAGGGTTTGATGTAAGAAAGAGATCTAGAAGATGTGGAGTATGGTCAGGGTTATCAGAGATTCTTGTGCGTTCAGAAATCATTTGTGTGAGATCACATGAAATAGTAAATGTTTCTGCACTATGACGACCGGGATTTGTAGTAGATGAAAATTGAAGCCAATTAGAGTTATGAACATTGAAATCGCCTACAAATGAGATATCGCAAGATGGAAACTGAGACAGGAGATAGTCAACTTTCATACTAAGGTAATCGAAGGAGTCTTGAAAGTTGCTGTCATTAGGAGACCTATAAATGCAACAGTAGAATTTCACAAAATTAGGACCAGAATGTTTAAACCAAATCACATCAAAATTTTTATTTTCTAAGGAAGAAACCCTCTTGCAAGCAATTCTGTCCTTGATATACGCACATACGCCTCCTTTATATCGAAAGTTAGAGTGAAGATGGTATTGAGGAAATTGCAAGTCGGGTGACTCGGAGCTTTCCAAGGAGACTTGTGTTTCAGATAGAAACAATATATCAGGTTGTAATTGTTCAAGATGTTGGTGAATAGCATTAAGATTAGACCTGATACCGCGGATGTTGCAGTAGTGAATCAGAAAGTTGATACTTTCGATGACCGAGGTCGCTTGGGCCCTGCCCTCCCGGACATCCGAATGGAGCAGGATTTTACGTCCGGAATTTATAACCCTAGAACCACAGCCATCTTATTTTTTAATTTGGGACTTTTAATCCGATAGGAAGACAGTGAGGGCGAGAAGGAAGAATAAGGATGAGAATAGATTAAGGATGATGGAAAAGGTAACCGGCAGCCCATACCGAGCTCAGAAAATCGGAGACCCAATATTAATGAGCCCATGGTAAGGGTGGTGGTACCTCCCCGGCTGGCATGGAGTATACATGCCTACCACCTCACAGTTTTTGTTATGTCTTACAGTTTGCGGAAACCAGATTACAGTTCAAAACTGAATACATTAAAGTCTAATTAAATATGACGTGAAATAATAAATAATTTCTACACTAATGCAATGATGCTTTATATATATATATATATATATATATATATATATATACAGGTGGGCCACCACCAACGCGTCGGTCTCTAGCACCCAAACGACTGAATTTTTTGAAAATGTAGGGTTGTCAAAAAATTCAAGTATTTTTCGATTCAGAAAAGATGAGACAATCTAATCTAGGTCATCGTAATAAGGATATTTGGAAGTACGTATTCTGTTGTTTATTGTTTCAAATCATAATTTATAAAATACAAAGAATACCTTTGTTATTTTAAATACAACGCCCAAGAAATTTTTATCGGAATGGAATAGTCTTTTGACAATAGTTCGAACTGTATTAGGGTTCCCTATACCTAACTTCAATACTTTTCGAGAAATTAGTGTATTTGTTACATGTTTAGAAATTACGCCATTAACTCATGTCGACCAGTTAGAATTCTGTGATTTACAAAGATTACAAACGTGTTAAACGGTTTTTGGTTTATTAAGGTTATCAGGGTTATACGGTTGCTGCTCTGGAAAAAGACCATATCCACTCTTTCTTGCATTGAATATTTCATTGTAATGAAAAAATCATCAATAGTTATAAACACTGTCGTATTTTGAAATACGTCAATATGACAGAAATGTTTATAAATCAAAGAATTCTAACTGATCGACATGAGTTAAGGCGTAATTTCTAAAAATGTAACAAATACACTAATTTCTCGAAAAGTATTGAAGTTAGGTATAGGGAACCCTAATACAGTTCGAACTATTGTCAAAAGACTATTCCATTCCGATAAAAATTTCTTGGGCGTTGTATTTAAAATAACAAAGATATTTAACTTTGTAGTTTGTTAACTTTACGCGTTATTCTTTGTATTTTATAAATTATGATTTGAAACAATAATAGATATTTATGAATTAAGGGCATAATCAGAAGATTATGGCTCGAGGGAATGTTAAAAGCCCGACGCGAAGCGGAGGGCTTTATATTCCTGAGAGCCGTAATCTAATTATGCCCGTGGTACATAATGTTTTATTTTATTTTGCACCATGAAACTGGAACAAAATTTTAAAAAGATTCAGTATTTTCGGCAAGTTTTTAAATACAAATGCAGTGAAATAAAGTCGACAGTAGGCTAATTTGTTGTTACTAAGATACTGTGATATTGCTATTATATATCATGTCATGTGTTTGCTGTCAATCATGCTGCTTAGCATCACTGACATTTCCGTGCTATAAAGACCACATTACGCCCGCATTTGGAGGCGATAAAGAACATTATGGTGGCAAAATAAAATAAACAACAGAATACGTACTTCCAAATATCCTTATTACGATGACCTAGATTAGATTGTCTCATCTTTTCTGAATCGAAAAATACTTGAATTTTTTGACAACCCTACATTTTCAAAAAATGTTAAATATTTCGGAAACTGTAAGGTTTAGGTATAGGGAACTCTAACGAAAGTCTACCTTATTTTTTCACCCTATTTCAAAAAAAAATTAAAAAGGAGGGTATTCCATTTAAAATAATATAACTTTGATAAGTAACAAGTTTGTAGATCACCATGTATAAATCAAACTAATTTTAGATTGTAGTCCTAGAAGGCTTATATATTCTCGCCTAAACAGATTTTGAAAAAATTCAGTCGTTTGGGTATTAGAGACCGACGCGTTGGAGGTGGCCCACCCTGTATATATATATATATATATATATATATATATATGTGTGTGTGTGTGTGTGTGTGTGTCTATATTAAAAATAATACGCTTACCTTTAGAAGTGTATTTTCTTTCAGTTGTTCTAATAATGATAACCATATGTTGAACTGAAATATTTTTTATACAACGTGTCCACATGTAGTCTCACTAAACACGTTTTATGAATGGTTGGATATAAACTGGCTATTACATTCCGATCATTAACTAATTTAGAAAGCAATATAAAAAACCTAATTACTGCTACTCGTATTTAGCAATTATATTGTACTTATAAAATTTACACTCAAAACACTTACAAATATTTTAAAAATTTTGCTAACGCAAAATTACTTTAAATAATTGAATCTTGAGATTACATAAACCATTGTATAATCAATTACACACACACGCACGCACGCACGTACCCACGCACGCACCCACGCACCCAGCCATCCACCCACCCACCCACACACACCTTCCCACGCACGCACGCACGCACGTACGCACGCACCTACGCACACGCACACAAACAACATACATACACAAACACAAACACAAACACAAACACAAACACAAGCACAAGCACAAACACAAACACAAACACAAACACAAACACAACACAACACAAACACAAACTCAAACACAAACACAAACACAAACACAAACACAAACACAAACACAAACACAACACAAACACAAACACAAACACAAACACAAATACAAACACAAACACAAACACTAACACAAACACAAATACAAACACAAACACAAACACAAATACAAACACAAACACAGACACAGACACAGACACAGACACAGACACAGACACAGACACAGACACAGACACAGACACAGACACAGACACAGACACAGACACAGACACAGACACAGACACAGACACAAACACAAACACAAACACAAACACAAACACAAACACAAACACAAACACAAACACAAACACAAACACAAACACAAACACAAACACAAACACCAACACAAACACAAGTACGCACCCACACACACCCACACCCACACGCGCATGCGCACGCGCACTCACACGCCCACGCACACGCCCACGCACACGCACGCGCACGCGCACACCCACACCCACACCCACACACACACACACACACACATGTACTTCATGTTATATGGATTTTTATCAGTTGAGATTAATAGCACTGTTAACTAAACGCTTTAAAATTTCTAATCTGAAGAGTGACGCAATCTAATTTTATTTGAAATTTCATAGAGAGCATCACCATCATCGAGATTTTGAGATACAATCACCTCATCGTCTTCACCATGAACGATTATATTGTAACAACCTATAAAACAGCTAATAACCCCTGACAGTTTTTTATCAGACACTATTATTATTAGTATTACACGGCCATGAGGTTGTCCCTAAATTAACCTAGTTTCAGCACGGCTCTGGAGATGCTGCACACTCTTCAAATCTTTCAGTTCGTTCGCAGAAGCTGTACCGTATTCATTTCCTTCAATTTAACTGCATTCTGCTTGGATACTGTAGTACGTTTTCTAATACAAACAGAATCTTCAATACTGTGATGCGTGTAGCAGCAAAACACGTTAGCTAGCTAGTTTTACCTCTATATTATTTTACATGCAAGCCTGACCTTATCATAAATACATCTGTCAAAAAGCTAATTAAACATAGCTCCACGGACTGGGCATAGCAAGCAGCGTTTCCAATTATGGCTTTTAGTCAGCACAATATTGCCTACAACTACATACAATCGACTATCATTGTTTTAGCACGAGGAGCAAACGAAAACTCGCTAACACGAAAATACGCAAACGCAAAAACATACAGGCACGAAAAACACGCTAACACGAAAACTCGCAAACGCAAAAAGATACAAACACGAAAACACGAAAACACACAAACGAAAACACGCTAACGCTAGAACACACAAACGAATACACACTAACACGAAAACACGCTAGCGCTAAATCACACGAAAATATACAAACACGAAAACACGCAAACACAAAAACACACAAACGAAAACACGCTAACACGAAAACACGCCAACGCAACAGCACACAAACGAAAACACACAAACGAAAACACACAAACGAAAACAGGCTAACACGAAAACATACAAACACGAAAACACACAAAACGAAAACATGCTAACACGAAAATACGCAATCGCTAAAACATACAAATACGAAAACACGCAAACGCGAAAACATACAAATACGAAAACACGCCAACACAAAAAAAACACGCAAACACGAAAACACGCTAACGCGAAAACACGTAAAATAAAAACACGCAAATAGGAAAACGCACCAACGAAAACACGCTAATTTGCGCGCAAGCTGCCGTCCTAGGAGATAATACCTCAGCCATAAAAAAAGAGTTTAGATTTATAAACTGCCCTTGGGAAGATATTAATTGGTTAGGTCAATACTTTAAACTTCACGAAGATAACATTCTACTGAACATTACGAACGGCACGAAAGACCTAGGCTAGCAGCGTTTCGTTTTCGTTGTTTTCGCTTTAAAGTGTAACTATACATCGTAGTGAGCATTATTATAATAATCGCCTTTTATACAACAGCATAGCGAATTAGAGATTTTAACTGACTGATAAAAAGTATTACAACATAACCGTCAGATAATGTGCGAACGATGCGTGGATGATAATGTATCTCAGCATAAAGGTATGTTTTCAAACACGAAGTAGGAAGAAACGTAGTAAGAGTATGGACGAATCTAAAACCATGATGATGATTCGACGAATCAACGCGTCTAGAGATAGAGTAGCCGATAAAGTTTTAGTTAACAAATATGTTTGTTGTGTTATAATAGATAATATATATTTTTCAAAAGCTAAGTCCTTAATTTTCTGCGTTAATAAACTGTTTTCCTAACGTTGCATCCCGTCTTGATTCATGATTACGGCTTTACGCGTTTTCGCATTCAGGTGTGTTTTCGCTGTTAAGACGTGTAATTTCGATTTGTGTTTTCGCATTTAGCGTAATTTTCGTTTATAGATCGCGTTAGCGATTTTCAGTTTGTTATAAGTATGTAACTACGTGTTTTCAGATAATGTATTGCGTTGCGTGTATTCTATATTTTTCAGTGTTTGCGATTTTACAATAGCGTGTATGTGGTGTTCTAGTGTCGATCTAACATGTTAGCTTTCGTGTTTCGTATTTATCGTGTTCTTCGTGTAGCGTGTTTTCGTTTCTGTGTTCGTGTTTGCGTATTTTCGTTTTAGCTGTTTTCGGTTTGTAGCTTTTCGTGTTAGCGTTTTATCGTTTGTGTTTTCGTAGCGTGTTTCGTGTTGCGTGTTTTCGTTTGTGTTTTGGTTTGCGTTTTTCGTTTGCATGTTTCGTTGCATGTTTTCTGTTGCGTGTTTTCGTGTTGTGTGTTTTCGTTTGGTTTTCGTTGTTGCTTTTCGCGTTAGCGTGTTTTCGTGTTTGCGTATTTTTCTGTTGCGTGTTTTCGTTTCTGTGTTTTCGTGTTTGCGTGTTTTCGTGTTTGCTGTTTTCGTGTTTGTATTTTCGTGTTAGGTGTTTTCGTTGTCTTGCGTTAGCGTTTTCGTGTTACGTGTTTCGTGTTTGCGTTAGTTTTCGGTTGTGTATGTTTTCGTGTTAGTGTGTTTTCGTTAGCGTGCTTTCGTGTTAGCGTGTTTTCGTTTGTGTGCTTTGGTGTTTGCGTGTTTTCGTGTTTGCGCGTTTTCGTGTTTGTATGTTTTCGCGTTTGCTTGTTTTCGTTTTGTGTGTTTTCGTTTGTGTGTTTTCGTTTGTGTGCTTTTGCGTTAGCATGTTTTCGTGTTAGCGTGTTTTCGTTTGTGTGTTTTCGTGTTTGCGTGTTTTCGTTTGTATGTTTTCGTGTTTGCATGTTTCTGCGTTAGTGTGTTTTCGTTTCTGTGTTTTCGTGTATTCGTTTTATGTGTTTTCGTGTTTGTATGTTTTCGTGTTAGCGTGTTTTCGTTTCTGTGTTTTCGTGTTTGTATGTTTTCGTGTTAGTGTGCTTTCGTTTGTGTGTTTTCGTGTTTGCGTGTTTTCGTTTGTATGTTTTCGTGTTTGCATTTTTCTGCGTTAGTGTGTTTTCGTTTCTGTGTTTCCGTGTTTTCGTTTTATGTGTTTTCGTGTTAGCGTGTTTTCGTTTCTGTGTTTTCGTGTTTGTATGTTTTCGTGTTAGTGTGCTTTCGTTTGTGTGTTTTCGTGTTAGCGTGTTTTCGTTTGTATGTTTTCGTGATTGCGTGTTTTCGTGTTTGCGTGTTTTCGTGTTTGCGTGTTTTGGTTTGCGTGTTTTCGTTTCTATGTTTTCGTGTTTGTATGTTTTCGTGTTAGTGTGCTTTCGTGTGTGTTTTGGTGTTTGCGTGTTTTCGTGTTTGCGTGTTTTTTGTTTGTATGTTTCGGTTGCGTGTTTTCGGTTAGCGTGTTTTCGTGTTTTCGTGTGTTTCGTGTGCGTGTTTTCGTTTGTGTGTTTTGCGTTGTTTGTTCGTGTTCGTGTTGCGTGTTTCGTCGTGTTTTCGTGTTAGCGTGTTTTCGTGTGTGTTTGGTGTCGTGTTTTCGTGTTTGCGTTTTTCTGTTTGTGATGTTTTCGTGTTGCGTGTTTGTTGCGTGTTTCGTTTGTGTGTTTCGTGTTTGTATGTTTTCGTTGCGTTCGCTGTTGCGTGTTTCGTGTTTGTCGTGTTTTCGTGTTAGCGTGTTTTCGTGTGTCGTGTATGTTTTCGTGTTAGCGTGTTTTCGTGTTTCGTGTCGTTGTTTCGTGTTGCGTGTTTTGTGCGTTTCGTGTTTTGTTAGCGTGTTTCGTGTTCTGTGTTTTGTTCGTGTTAGCGTGTTTTCGTGTTGTGTTTTCGTGTGTGTGTTTTCGTGTTTTCTGTTGTTATGTTTTCGTGTTTGGTGCGTGTTGTGTGTTCGTGTTGTCGTGTTTTCTGTGTTTGCGTGTTTGTCGTGTATGTTTCGTGTTTTCGTGTTAGCGTGTTTTTCGTGTTATGTGTTCGTGTTGTGTATGTTTGCGTTAGCGTGTTTTCGTGTTGTGTGTTTCGTGTTGTGTGTATGTTTTGTGTTTCGGTGTGCGTGTTTTGTGTGTCGTGTTTGTGTTTTCGTGTTGTTTTCGTGTTAGCGTGTTTTCGTGTGTGTCGTTAGCGTGTTTCGTGTGTTTCGTGTTTCGTGTTTGCGTGTTTCGTGTTTTCGTTTTGTGTTTCGTGTTGTGCTGTCGTTTGTGCGTGTTTAGTCTTTTTGTGTTTTCGTTGTGCGTTTGTGTTTTCGTGTTAGCGTGTTGTTTTCGTGTGTGTGCGTTTTCGTGTTTTCGTGGTTGCGTGTTGTTCTGTTTGTCGGTGTTGTGTTTCGTGTGTTTTCGTGTTAGTTGTGTGTGTTTGCGTTTGTGTTTTCGTTTGGTTTGTTTGCGTAGTGTTTTCGTGTTGTGTCTGCGTTGTGTTTTCGTGTTGCGTGTTTTCGTGTTTCGTGTTTGCTGTGTTTCGTGTTGCGTGTTCGTGTGTCGTGTTGCGTGTTCGTGTTTGTGTTTTCGTTGTTTGTTTTGGTGTTTGCGTGTTCGTGTTGTTGTTCGTGTTGGTGTGTTTTCGGTTGCGTGTTTTGTGTGTTTTGTGTTTGTATGTTTTCGTGTTGTGTCGTGTGTTTCGTGGTGTGTGCTTTCGTGTTAGCGTGTTTTCGTGTCGTGTGGTGTTTGCGTGTTTCGTGTTTGCGTGTTTGTCGTTGTGTTATGTGTTTGCGGTTGGTGTTTGCGTAGTGGTTACGTGTTTCGTTTCGTGTGCGTGTTTTCGTGTTTGTGTGTTTCGTGTTGTGTTTTCGTTGGTGTGCTTCGTGTTAGCGTGTTTTCGTGTGTGTTTGTTTTGGTGTTGCGTGTTTTCTTGTTTCTGTGTTTTCGTGTTAGCGTGTTTTCGTGTTTGAGTTGTTTTCGTGTTTGTGTTTTCGTGTTTGTGTGTTTCGTTTGTGTGTTTCGTGTGTTGTGCTTTCGTGTTAGCGTGTTTTCGTGTGTGTGTTTTGTGTTTGTGTTTTCGTGTTAGCGTGTTTTCGTTAGTTTCGTGGTAGTGTTTTCGTGGTTGCGTGTTTTCATGGTGCGTGTTTTCGTGTTTGTGTGTTTTTTTGTTTGTATGTTTTGCGTGTTATGCGTGTTTTCGTGTTGTGTGTTTCGTGTTAGCGTGTTTTCGTGTGTGTGTTTCGTGTTTGCGTGTTGTGTTTGGTTGTTCGTTTGTGTTTTCGGTTGCGTGTTTTCATGTGTTGCGTGTTTTGTTTGTGTGTTTTCGTGTTAGGTGTTTTCGTTTGTGTGCTTTTGCGTTTTTGCGTGTTTGTATGTTTTCGCTGTTTGCGTGTTTTCGTTTCTGTGTTTTCGTGTTAGCGTGTTTTGTGTTTGTCGAGTTTTCGTTTTGTATGTTTTCGTGTTGCGTGTTTGTGCGTGTTCTGTGTTTTCGTGTTTGTAGTGTTTTCGTGTGTAGTGTGTGTTCGTTTGTGTGTTTTGTGTTGCGTGTTTTTCGTGTTTTGCGTTTTCTTGTTGCGTGTTTTCGGTTTGCGTGTTTTCGTGTTTCGTGTTTTTCGGTGTTTTGTGTGTGTTTCGTGTTGCGTGTTTTCTGTTCGTGTTCGTTTTCGTGTTTGCGTGTTTGTTTTTCGTTGTGTTTTCTGTTCTGTGTTTTGTGTTCGTGTTTTTGGTTGTGTTTTCGTGGTGTTGTCGTTGGCTGTGTGTTTTGTCGTTAGTTTTGCGTGTTTGTGTGCGTGTTTCGTGTGTTCGTGTGTTTGTGTTGTGTTTTGCGTGTTTTTCTGTTGTTTGTTCGTGTTGCGGTGTTGTGTCTGTTGTGTTGTGTTTCGTGTTTGTTTTCGTGTTAGTGTTTCGTGTGTTTTCGTTTAGCGTGTTTTTTTTCGTGTTGTGTCATGTTTTTTGTTGTGCGTGTTCGTGTTTCGTGTTGCGTGTTTTGTGTGTGTTTGCGTGTTTCGTGTTTTGTTTTGTGTTGTGTGTCGTTCGTGTGTTTTCGTGTTGTTGTTTCGTGTTGTGGTCGTGTTTGCGTGTTTTCGTGTAGTTCGTGTTTGCGTGTTTCTGTGTTTCGTGTCGTGTTTGGTGTTTCGTTGTTTCGTGTGTTTCGTGTTGTGTTTGTTTTCGTTTGGTTTTGTGTTATGTTTTCGTGTTTGCGTGTTTTCGTGTTTGTGTGTTCGTGTTTTTTTCGTGTTAGCGTGTTTGTGGTGTGTTTTCGTGTTATGCGTGTTTGTCGTTGTGTGTTTTGTGTTTGCGTGTTTTCGTGTTTGCGTTGTTTCTGTGTCTTCGTGTTTTCGTTCGTGTTTTCGTGTGTTGTTGTGTTTTCGTGTTGGTGTTTCGTGCGTGTTTGCGTGTTTTCGTGTTAGCGTGTGTTTCGTGTTTCGTGTTTCGTTTTCGTGTAGGTGTTTTGTTTGGTTTCGTGTTTGTGTTTTCGTGTTGTGTTTTCGTGTTAGTGTGTTTTCGTTTGTTGTGTTTTGCGTTAGCGTGCTTGTGTTTGTGTTGACGTGTTTTCGTGTTGTCGTTTTTGTATGCGTGTTTTCGTTGTGTTGTGTGTGTTTTTTGTTGTTTCGTGTTAGTCGTGTTTTCGTGGTAGTGTGCTTTTCGTGTTAGCGTGTTTTCGTGTGTGTTTGGTGTTTGCGTTCGTGTTTTTGTTTGTTGTGTTGCGTGTTCGTTTCATGGTCGTGTTTTTGTTGTGTGTGTTCGTGTTGTGTTTTTGTGTTGTTGTTTGTGTGCTTTTCGTTAGCGTGTTTTTGTGTTTGTATGTTTCATGTCGTGTTTTCGTTCGTGTTTTCGTGTTAGCGTGTTTTGTGTTTGCTGGTTTTTGTGTTTTGTGTTGTTCGTGTTATCGTGTTTCGTTGTGTGTTTCGTGGTGTTGTGCTTTCGTGTTAGCGTGTTTTCGTGTGTGTTTGGTGTTTGCTGTTTTGTGTTTGCGTCTTTTTTGTATGTTTCGGGTTGCGTGTTTTGTGCGTGTTTTGTTTGTGTGTTTCGTGTTGTTTTGCGTGTTTGCTTGTTTTGTTGGTGTTCGTCTGTTGCGTGTTTCTGTGTTTGTTTGTTAGCGTGTTTGTTTTCGTTGTGTTTGTGTGTTTTCGTGTTAGCGTGTTTTGTGTTTTGTGTTGTTTTTTCGTGTTGTGTGTTTCGTTGTGTTGCGTGTTGCGTGTTTTCGTGTTGTTTTTGTTGGTGTTTTCGTGTTTGCGTGTTTTCGTGTTTTTGCGTGTTGTTGTTTTCGTGTTTGTGTTTTGTTTCGTGTTTTCGTGTTGTCGGTGTTGGTGTTTTCGTGTTGTTGTTTCGTGGCGTGTTTTCGTGTTTTCGTGTTGCGTGTTTGTTTCTGCTGTTTCGTGTTGCGTGTGTTTATGTTTGTGTTGCGTTGGTGTTTTCGTGTTTGTCGTGTGTGTTTGTGTTTGTTGTTTGTTTTGTGTTTCGTGTTTGTTGTGTTTGCGTTAGCGTGTTTTCGTGCGTTTTGTGTTCGTTTGTGTGTTTTCGTGTGTTCGTGTTTTCGTGTTTGTGTGTTTCGTGTGTTTTGTTTAGCGTGTTTTCGTGTGTGTTTTCGTGTTTGCGTGTTTTCGTGTGTGTTTGTGTGTTTTCGTGTTGTCGTGTTTTCGTGTTAGTGTTTCGTTTGTGTTTTCGTGTTTGCATTTTCGTGTTAGCGTGTTGTTTGTTTTCGTGTTTGCGTTTTCGTCTGTGTGTTTTGGTGTTTGCGTGTTTTCGTGTTTGCGTCTTTTCTTGTTTGTATGTTTTCGCGGTTGCGTGTTTTCATGTTGCGTGTTTTCGTTTTGGTGTTTTTGTGTTTGTATGTTTTCGTGTTAGCGTGTTTTCGTGGTAGTGTGCTTTCGTGTTAGCGTGTTTTCGTTCTGTTTGTGTTTTGGTGTTTGCGTGTTTTCGTGTTTGCGTCTTTTCTTTGTTTGTATGTTTTCGTTCGGTTGCGTGTTTTCATGGTTGCGTGTTTTCGTTTTGTGTTTTTTCGTGTTAGGTGTTTTCGTTTGGTGTTTTGCGTGTAGTTTCTGTCGTGTTTGTTGTTTCCTGTTTGCGTGTTTTCGTTTCTGTTTTCGTGTTGTCGTGTTTGTTCGTTGTTTGCGTTTTTCGTGTTTGTATGTTTTCGTGTTAGCGTGTTTTCGTTTCTGTGTTTTCGTGTTTGTATGTTTTCGTGTTAGGTGTTTTCGTGTGTTGTGTGTTTTCGTGTTAGCGTGTTTTCGTTTTGTATGTTTTCTGATTGCGTGTTTTCGTGTTGCGTGTTTTCGTGTTTGCGTGTTTTCGGTTTGTGTTGTTTTCGTGTTTGCGTGTTTTCGTTTGCTAGTTTTCGTGTTTGTATGTTTTCGTGTTAGTGTTTTCGTTTGTGTGTTTGTTCGTGTTTTCGTTTGTTGTGTTTCGTGTTGCGTGTTTTCGTGTTTGCGTTGTTTTCGTGTTTGCGTTTTGTATGTTTCTGTGTTTTCGTGTTAGCTGTGTTTTCGTGTTGTATGTTTTCGTGTTTGCTGTTTTCGTGTTAGCGTGTTTTCGTTTCTGTGTTTTCGTGTTGGTGTTGATGTTTTGTGTTTGCGTGTTTTCGTTTTGTGTAGTTTTCGTTGTTGGTGTTTTCGTTATTTGGTTAGCGTGTTTTCGTGTTTGCGTGTGTTCGTTTGTGTGTTTTCGTGTTTGCGTGTTTTCGTGTTTTTTTCGTTTTATGTTTTCGTGTTTGCTGTTTCTGTTTATGTTCGTGTTTTCGTTTTACTGTGTTTTTCGTGTTTGCGTGTTTTCGTTTTGTGTGTTTTCGTGTTTGTATGTTTTCGTGTTAGTTTCGTGTTTTCGTGTTAGTGTGTTTTCGTTTGTGTTTTCGTGTTTGCGTATTTTCGTGTTAGCGTGTTTTGGTTTGTGTGTTTCGTGTTTGCGTGTTTTCGTCTCTGTGTTATCGTGTTAGTGTGTTTTCGTTTGTGTGCTTTTGCGTTAGCGTGCTTTCGTGTTAACGTGTTTTCGTGCTTTCGTGTTGCGTGTTTTCGTTTTGTGTTGTTTTGTGTTTGTATGTTTCGTGTTGCGTGTTTTCGTGTAGTGTTTCGTGTTAGCGTGTTTTCGTCTGTGTGTTTTGCGTGTTTGCGTGTTTTCGTGTTTGCGTCTTTTCTTGTTTGTTTGTTTCTGCGGTTGCGTGTTTTCTGGTTGCGTTGTTTTCGTTTTGTGTGTTTTCGTGTTAGGTGTTTTCGTTTGTGTTTTCGTTTTCGTGTGTCTTTTTGCGTTTAGCGTGTTTTGTTTCGTGTTTCGTTATGTTTTCGTCATGTTTGCGTGTTTTCGTTTCTGTGTTTTCGTGTTAGCGTGTTTTCGTGTTTGCGAGTTTTCGTGTTTGTATGTTTTCGTGTTAGTGTGATTTCGTTAGTGTGCTTTCGTGGTAGTGTGCTTTCGTGTTAGCGTGTTTTCGTCTGTGTGTTTTGGTGTTTGCGTGTTTTCGTGTTTGCGTCTTTTCTTGTTTGTATGTTTTCGCGGTTGCGTGTTTTCATGGTTGCGTGTTTTCGTTTTGTGTGTTTTCGTGTTAGTGTGTTTTCGTTTGTGTGCTTTTGCGTTAGCTTTTTGTCGTGTTTGTATGTTTCCATGTTTGCGTGTTTTCGTTTCTGTGTTTTCGTGTTAGCGTGTTTTCGTGTTTGCGAGTTTTCGTGTTTGTATGTTTTCGTGTTAGCGTGTTTTCGTTTCTGTGTTTTCGTGTTTGTATGTTTTCGTGTTAGTGTGCTTTCGTTTGTGTGTTTTCGTGTTAGCGTGTTTTCGTTTGTATGTTTTCTTGATTGCGTGTTTTCGTGTTTGCGTGTTTTCGTGTTTGCGTGTTTTGGTTTGTGTGTTTTCGTGTTTGCGTGTTTTCGTTTCTATGTTTTCGTGTTTGTATGTTTTCGTGTTAGTGTGCTTTCGTTTGTGTGTTTTCGTGTTTTCGTTTGTATGTTTTCGTGATTGCGTGTTTTCGTGTTTGCGTGTTTTCGTGTTAGCGTATTTTAGTTTCTGTGTTTTCGTGTTAGCGTGTTTTCGTTTGTATGTTTTCGTGTTTGCATGTTTCTGCGTTAGCGTGTTTTCGTTTCTGTGTTTTCGTGTTTGTATGTTTTTGTGTTTGCGTGTTTTCGTTTTGTGTGTTTTCGTTTGTGTGCTATTGCGTTAGCGTGTTTTCGTGTTTGCGTGTGTTCGTTTGTGTGTTTTCGTGTTTGCGTGTTTTCGTGTTTTCGTTTTTATGTTTTCGTGTTTGCATGTTTCTGCTTTAGCGTGTTTTCGTTACTGTGTTTTCGTGTTTGCGTGTTTTCGTTTTGTGTGTTTTCGTGTTTGTATGTTTTCGTGTTAGCGTGTTTTCGTGTTAGTGTGTTTTCGTTTGTGTTTTCGTGTTTGCGTATTTTCGTGTTAGCGTGTTTTGGTTTGTGTGTTTTCGTGTTTGCGTGTTTTCGTCTCTGTGTTATCGTATTAGTGTGTTTTCGTTTGTGTGCTTTTGCGTTAGCGTGCTTTCGTGTTAACGTGTTTTCGTGCTTTCGTGTATGCGTGTTTTCGTTTTGTGTGTTTTTGTGTTTGTATGTTTTCGTGTTAGCGTGTTTTCGTGGTAGTGTGCTTTCGTGTTTGTATGTTTTCGTGTTAGCGTGTTTTCGTGGTAGTGTGTTTTCGTGTTTGCGTATTTTCGTGTTGGCGTGTTTTGGTTTGTGTGTTTTCGTGTTTGCGTGTTTTCGTCTCTGTGTTTTCGTGTTTGTATGTTTTCGTGTTAGTGTGTTTTCGTTTGTGTGCTTTTGCGTTAGCGTGCTTTCGTGGTTGCGTGTTTTAGTGTTAGTGTGTTTTCGTTTTGTGTGTTTTCGTTTGTGTGCTTTTGCGTTAGCGTGTTTTCGTGTTAGCGTGTTTTCGCTTGTGTGTTTTCGCGTTTGCGTGTTTTCGTGTGTGTGTGTGTGTGTGTGTGTGTGTGTGTGTGTGTGTGTTCCAGCGTTATGGCGTTTTCGTTTGTGTGTTTTCGCATTTTCGTGTTTCGTTTGTGTGTTTTCGTGTTAGCATGTTTTCATTTGTGTGTTTTCGTGTTTGCGTGTTTTTGCGTTAGCGTGTTTTCGCGTTTGTATCTTTTTGTGTTTGCGTGTTTTCGTTTTAGCGTGTTTTTCGTGTCTGTATGTTTTTGGGTTTGCGTATTTTCGTGTTAGCGTGTTTTCGTTTGCTCCTCGTGCTAAAGCAATGATAATCGATTGTATGTTGTTGTAGGCAATGTTGTGTTGGCTAAAAGCCATAATTGGAAACACAGCTTGCTATGCCCAGTCCGTGGAGCTATGTTTAATTGGGTTTTTGACAGATGTATTTATGATAAGGTCAGGTTTGAATGTAAAATTTGTTAAACTAGCTAGCTAACGTGCTTTGCTGCTACACGCATCACAGTATCGAAGATTTTGTTTATGTATTAGGAAACGTACTATAGTCTCAAAACAGAATGCAGATAAAATTGAAGGAAATGATTACGGTACAGCTTTTGCGAACGAACTGAAAGATTTGAAGAGTGTGCAGCATTTCCAGAGCCGTGCTGAAACCAGTTAATTTACGGATAATAATAATAATAATAATAGTGTCCGATAAAAAACTGTCAGGAGTTATTAGCTGCTTTATAGGTTGTTACAATATAATCGTTCAAGGTGAGGACGAAGAGGTGATTGTAATCTCAAGATTTAGTTATTTAAAATAATTTTGCGTTAGCAAAATTTTTAAAAAATTTGTTAGTGTTTCGAATGTAAATTTTATAAGTACAATATAATTTCTGAATACGAGTAACAGTAATCAGGTTTTGTGTATTACTTTCTAAATTAGTTAATGATCGGAATGTAGTAGCCAGTATGTATCCAACCATTCATAAAACGTGTTTATTGAGACTACATGTGGACACGTTGTATAAAAATATTTCAGTTCAACATATGGTTATCATTATTAGAACAACTGAAAGAAAAAACACTTCTAAAGATAAGCGTATTATTTTAATATACTATTATATATATATATATATATATATATATATATATATATATATATATATATATATATATATATATATATATATATATATATGAGTGTTTCTTACTTGATATTGCTAACAAAAATGTCG
>JARFJB010000113.1:1052500-1067500 GCA_036346205.1 Vesta saturnalis | reverse complement strand
CTACGGCTGGGTAGTGAACTCTTTCTCTGTCTCCTTGGATAATAGACACACCCACGCATCCAGTGCCTCCGACGAACTGAGCTCCGGCATTCTGTAATCTGTTGCCTCTGCCTTATTGGTACGTAATAATACACCCACACACACACACACACACACACACACACAACACACACACACACACACACACACACACACACACAAAGAGAGAGAGAGACAGAGAGAGAGATACACACAGGCAGACAGACAGACAGACAGACAGACAGACACACAAACATACAGACACACAAACATACAGACATACAGACATACAGACATGCAGACATGCAGACATGCAGACATACAACAGACATATAGTGCTAAAGCCTTTGCTTTTTTTTAGGCACTTTTAAGTACTTACTTTTAATTACTTACTTTTAATTACTCACTTTTACTTACTTTATACGTTTACACCTTTTGCATACTTTAATAATGCATATATTTTTTAATTGTAATGGAATTAATTTTTAATTTTTACTTTTAAAGTACCATTTTTTAACTACCTTATTTTACTTGGTTTACATCATAAATCGCAATTTTTTTACATACTAAAAACTTCAAAGTAATGCATTGATTATTATGGATTCAAATTATTAAGAATAAAATATCAAGATAATTCCATTGGGGAGTGGCTGGTAACCTTAGATCTGGAGATTGCACCTCAATGATGCTATAATTATTTCATCCAGTTGACCGTTCCGTTTCATGTGTCACCAGTGGTAATTAATACATATACAGAACTGTTTAAAGGTATGATTTTTTAGTAATTAACGAATAGATTTAAGACTTTTCCATTACAATTGGATATTAAATAAACTTTAGCGTGTTTTGTAATTTTATTTTCATTTTGATTAATGTTGTATTCTTATTAATAAACTTGGTTTAGCTGTTCCAATAACGTAACGTATAGCTTGGCGCCCGAGGTATCATTTTATTGTTTTTATATTACATATTTTTCTTATTAATTAAGTATAAGTGAAAATAATTAAGCAGATGAGAAGCACGCAGTATTTCAGGTACGTTAATTAAACTCAGTATATTAGAACTTTCCCTATTTTCATCTTCCGATTGAGCCGACGGCAGTAGCGATTGATATTTGGTAATTTTTTTATTAATTAAAATTATTCGATCAATTACAATCAATTTATTACATCATCGCTTTTGTTTTAATATTATAAGTTGGATCAGTTTTAGCGTTTTTACACTTGGAGCCGCTTTTAATGTTACAATACAGACATACAGATATACAGGCATACAGACATACAGACATACAGACATACAGACATACAGACATACAGACATACAGACATACAGACATACAGACATACAGACATACAGACATACAGACATACAGACATACAGACATACAGACATACAGACATACAGACATACAGACATACAGACATACAGACATACAGACATACAGACATACAGACATACAGACATACAGACATACAGACATACAGACATACAGGCATACAGACATACAGACATACAGACACAGACATACAGACCTGCAGACATGCAGACATACAGACATACAGACATACAGACATGCAGACATACAGACATACAGACATACAGACATACAGACATACAGGCATACAGACATACAGACCTACAGACATACAGACATACAGACATACATACATACAGACATACATACATACAGACATACAGACATACAGACATACAGACATACATACATACAGACATACAGACATACAGACATACAGACATACAGACATACAGACATACAGACATACAGACATACAGAATACAGACATACAAGACATACAGACATACAGACATACAGACATACAGACATACAGACATACAGACATACAGACATACAGACATACAGACATACAGACATACAGACATACAGACATACAGACATACAGACATACAGACATACAGACATACAGACATACAGACATACAGACATACAGACATACAGACATACAGACATACAGACATACAGACATACAGACATACAGACATACAGACATACAGACATACAGACATCAGACATACAGACATACAGACATACAGACATACAGACATACAGACATACAGACATACAGACATACAGACATACAGACATACAGACATACAGACATACAGACATACAGACATACAGACCTAGCAGACATCAGACATACAGACATACAGACATATACAGACATGCAGACATACAGACATACAGACATACAGACATACAGACATACAGACATACAGACACAGACATACAGACATACAGACATACAGACATACAGACATACAGACTACAGATACAGACATACAGACATACAGTACATACAGACATACAGACATACAGTACATATCAGACATACAGACATACAGACATACAGACATACAGACATACAGACATACAGACATACAGACATACAGGACCATACAGACATACAGACCTACAGACATACAGACATACAGACATACAGACATACAGACATACAGACATACAGACATACAGACATACATACATACAGACATACAGACATACAGACATACAGACATACAGACATACAGACATACAGACATACAGACATACAGACATACAGACATACAGACATACAGACATACAGACATACAGACATACAGACATACAGACATACAGACATACAGACATACAGACATACAGACATACAGACATACAGACATACAGACATACAGACATACAGACATACAGACATACAGACATACAGACATACAGACATACAGACATGCAGACATGCAGACATACAGACATACAGACATCAGACATACAGACATACAGACATACAGACATACAGACATACAGACATACAGACATACAGACATACAGACATACAGACATACAGACATACAGACATACAGACATACAGACACAGACATACAGACATACAGGCATACAGACATACAGACATACAGACATACAGACATACAGACATACAGACATACAGACATACAGACATACAGACATACAGACATACAGACATGCAGACATGCAGACATGCAGACATGCAGACATGCAGACATACAGACATACAGACATACAGACATACAGACATACAGGCATACAGACATACAGACATACAGACATACAGACATACAGACATACAGACATACAGACATACAGACATACAGACATACAGACATACAGACATACAGACATACAGACATACAGACATACAGACATACAGACATACAGACATACATACACACGTGACTTTAAATATCTGTCAATTATAATTTTTTCGCTCTTAAATTTTCAAATTTATAAATATATCTAGATTTATATAATTTTAGAAAGATAGTTTATTGTGTTTAAGTATTTGTGAAGTATGGTTGGTGAAGAATTGGAAGATTTTGAAAAACTTTTAGAAACTTTGGTGAATGTTACGGAAAAAAGTGGGAACCTAAGGCAAGATTTACGTAAAGACATTTTACTTTCTGTGAGTAAATTGCGTAATCTCTTTTCGAACCTTTCTTTAGAATTAGGTTTCACAAAAAGGAAAATTAATGAATTAGAGATAAAACTAGAAAATGACAAAACTCAAAATTTAAATGACAGTGAAATACGTCGGTCAATTAATTTAAATAATTTGGATATTTCACCGTTATCTAAAGGAAGTTATGCAGATATAGTGAAGAGTAGACCAATGAAATGTTATAAAATGGTAGTAAAAAATAATGAATCTGTCGAAAATATTAAAAAAAAATTCAAGAAAATGTGAATCCTAAAAGTTTAGGAGTTGGTATAAATAAATTTAAAGGTGTTTCTGGTGGAAAGATTTTAATCGAAACTGATCCAAAAGGGGGTGTTGAAAAAATTTGTAAGTCTATAAACGAATGTTCTAGTATTAATTTGGAAGCGAAAACTGTACAGTTACAAAAACCAAGATTAATTATTTATGATATTCCGAAAGATTTAGATTTAGATAATGCATTAGAAACTATGAAAGCACCAAACGAAATCTTAAATAACATAGAATTTGATATTGTACCTAAATTTATTTTTGTAAACCGTAACACTCAAACTAAAAATTTAATTATTGAAGTAAATTCTTTGACAAGGAATTACTTGTTTGTAAATAAATTAAGATTAGGTTGGAAAATTTGTAGTGTTAAGGATTTTATTCAATTAACTCGTTGTTTTAAGTGCTTTAATTTCATCACAAAGCTAAAGATTGTAGAAATCAAATTGTATGCCCTTTATGTGCAAATTTCCATGAAAAAAAAAATTGTAAAACGCAAGCTGAGTTTAAATGTAATAATTGTTGTATTTTTAATACTTATACTAAAAAAGAAAAGGTTAACGTATGTCATACTGCTAAAGATAAGTGTTGTCCATATAGATTATCAATTTTGGAAAAGTTAAAAGAAAATATCGATTATCAATCATGAATTATAATTTATCCAGTAAATCTTTAGGTTTTAAATTACATTGTTTCCAAATTAATATGCAACATTCTAGGATAGCTTCTGCAAATTTAATTAAACTAATTGAAGAAAATAATATAAACATGGTTTTTGTGCAAGAACCTTACAATATTAACAACAAACTAGCAAGTTTACCAAGCTTTTATAAAATTTATTCTAGTGGAACAAATAAAAAGAGGGCTGCTATTATTACAACTAATAATGAAATTTCTGGAATACTAATAACTCAGTTATCAGATGAGGATTTTGTGATTGTAGAGTTTAATTATAAAAATTTTAAGTTTTATGGAATAAGCGCCTATTTTGATATAAATGATGGCATAGAAAATAGTATTTTAAAATTAGAAAATATTTTAAATTATTTAAATGGTAAATCTTTTTTGTTTTGTGTTGATAATAATTGCCGATCTAAGTTGTGGTTTGATATTTTAACCAACGGTAAAGGACGAAAATTAGAAGAATTTATAATTTGGAAAGATTTATATATTTTTAATCGAAATTTTGAAATTCCTACCTTTTCTAACAGTAGAGGAAATAGTTTTATTGATTTGACAATTGCAAATTCTCAGATGTTAAATAATATCTGTAACTGGGAGATTGATAAATATGAAAGTTGTTCAGATCACTCCCTCATTAGTTTTGATATCTGTAATTTAAACGTTAAAAATGGCGATTATAATAATAATTTAAGTAATAGGATTAGGTATATTATTAAAGAAAAGGATTGGGAAGTTTTTGTAAGAAATTTAGTTAATCTTTTTGTTTCAGATTTTAGTTGTTCTTTATTAAATGAATTAGATTTAGAATTAAAATATAAAGTAGAAAATACTTTAAATTTGAAATTGTTTATTGAGAAATATAATGAAACAATTAAAAAAAATTGTTCAAATTCTTTTTATGTTTCTAATCATAAGAAGATTTTCAATAATAGTAAAACTATTCCATGGTGGAGTCCTGAGTTAAGTGTTTTACGTAAAAATGTAAATTCTTGTAGAAGAAGATATCAGCAAACTAGAGATCCTATAATTAGACAAGAAAGAAAAATAATGTATTTAGAGCTCAAAAAAAATTATCAACGAATTATAAAAAACGAAAAGTTTAAATCTTGGAAAAAATTTTGCAACTTAATTAATGAGTCAAATCCTTAGAATGTTGTTTATAAAATCGCGGCAAATAAGTTACATCAAAATTTTGTATTATCAACTATTAAAAAAGATAATAATACTTTCACTGCACCAGAAGAAACGATTGTTCATATGATGAACTATTTTATTCCTTTAGATAATAAAAATACTGACACTAATTTTCATAAAAACGTTAGAATCTTTATTAATACTGAAATTAATACTGAACATGATAAAGATTTCGAAATTTTGGAAGTAGAAAATATTATTAAAAATTTTAATCCTAAAAAATCTCCAGGTAAAAATGGTATTACAAGCAACATCATGTTAAAAATCTTTACAAATTTTCCAAATTTTATAACTGCATTATTCAATAAATGTTTACATAATTATTATTTTCCAAAAGAATGGAAAGAAGCTGTAATTATCCCCATTTTAAAACCTGGAAAAGAACATTCAACGGATGCTTCAAAATTTAGACCAATAAGCTTATTAAATTTAGAAGGCAAAATTTTGGAAAAACTTTTAATTAATAGAATTATGTACTTTGTTAATAGTAATCGATTGTTAAATAGTAATCAATTTGGATTTCTACCTCAAAAATGTACTGTTGATGCTTTATTAGAAGTTAAAAATTTTATTGAAAAAGAACTATCAATTAAAAAATAAATAATCTTAATTAGTTTAGATGTTAGAGGAGCTTTTTAAACTACATCATCAATGCATCAAAATTCAGGCCGACCTATTTGCAATTTCAAGATCACTCTTATATTTGAAAGCTAGAATAAATGTTAATAATATAGAAAAAGATGCAGTTATATTTTTTACAAATAAGAAATTATTTAAATTCGTAAACGACAAGAAACTTCATTTTCACTTATTAGAAACTATAAGAACAATCATAACAGAATTGGAAATAAATAACTGGAAAATAAAATTTATATGGGTAAATGAAAATAATTTAACTGAATTGAATACAACACTTTCTTTAGCAGAAGACGCAATAAAAAATAACGATTGGAATTTATCCTATACAAAATTACCAATTAGTATTACAAAATCTAAATTAGAAAATGATAGTATGATTAAATGGGAAAATATTTGGTTAAATTTTATAAAAGGTAGTATAACAAAATTGTTTTTCCCTACCGTGAAAGACAGACTCTAGTGTAAATTCTTAATAACACCAAACGTAACAACAGTGTTAACAGGTCACGGTAGAATCAAAAGTTACTTTTTAAGATTTAAAATTTTAAATGACGCTCTATGTACATGCAATAAATCAGACAAAACAATAGACCATATTATATTTGATTGTGAAAAATTAGATAATTTAAAGGACAAACTAAAAGAAACAGTAATAAGTGAAAATAATATTTGGCCAACATCTCATAAAAATTTGATTAGTGTATATGCCTCTCAATTTACAACATTTGTAAATAGTATAAATTTTGAATCGTTATTATAAATCATCATAAATAAATTATTCAACTAACTATTTATTACAACCTCTTCTTTCTTTGTTAAAGTATTTCTTTAAAAATCCTATCTTATTGTTATGATAGCTATAACTTACATTAACATAACTATAAGTATTATTAATTAATATTGTTATTGTTAAATCACATAGTATTACAACATGTAATGGAATGTGTTAATAAAAAAAAAGACATACAGACATACAGACATACAGACATACAGACATACAGACATACAGACATGCAGACATGCAGACATGCAGACATGCAGACATGCAGACATGCAGACATGCAGACATGCAGACATGCAGACATGCAGACATGCAGACATGCAGACATGCAGACATGCAGACATGCAGACATGCAGACATGCAGACATGCAGACATGCAGACATGCAGACATGCAGACATGCAGACATACAGACATCCAGACATACAGACATACAGACATACAGACATACAGACGTACAGACGTACAGACGTACAGACGTACAGACGTACAGACGTACAGACGTACAGACGTACAGACGTACAGACGTACAGACGTACAGACGTACAGACGTACAGACGTACAGACGTACAGACGTACAGACGTACAGACGTACAGACATACAGACATACAGACATACAGACATACAGACATACAGACATACAGACATGCAGATATACAGACATACAGACATACAGACATACAGACATACAGACATACAGACATACAAACATACAGACATAGACATAGACATACAGACAACCTACCGACCGACCGGCTGACCGACCGACTTACCGACGGACGGATGGACAGACAGACGGACAGCCGGGCGGGCGGTTGGATGGACGGACGGTCAGACGGGAGACGGACGGACGGGCGGGCGGACGCATGGACGAACAAGCAGACAGAGAGACAGACACGCAGACAGGATTTTTGTTGCTAAAATTTTGTTTTTTGACGTTTTCAAACATTTTAAAGTAATTGCGCAGATAAAATTTTCTTTGCAATACAGTACTTCCCAAACGTTTCATGTGAAAGTAATTAAAATTGATCCTTATTTAAATAATAAACTATATTAAATGTTATATGTGTGAAAAAGCAATTAAAATTGCAAGTTTTTTGGTTATATTCCTTAGTTGGATGCGACAACTTTTTGTCTTGACCCGATAAATACGATTTTTGGGCGGCATAATATTCTACTTATCAAACTAAGAAACATTCATAGGAAACATTTTCTTCTATTACTAGTAATAAAACATACAGGGGATAAATTTAAAATCGACAATTTTTCGTTTTACCCACGTATCTTCTAAACCAGCCAATATTTACCTATAAATTCTGTTTTACCATTTTTAGTTTCTCCCAAATACATCTCATGACACCTACATCAGTTGTTTTGATAAGTTCAATAACTATCGAGATAACCAGGAAGTGTCGTAAATGGGTAACCTTGACCAAGTCTAAAGTATAGGACCCCGAATATGTAGATAAGACATTATTGGTCAGATTTTAAATAAAACGTACAGGGAAAAAACGTTTTCATTAATTTTGTAACATCATGCACTCATTCATAACTTGTATAATTTTTCTATATTTTATTTCTGAAGTGACATTGTTTGATTCTCCGGTAAGAATTATTTATTTGCTTTTAATCGAAATTACATCATTTAGTAATAGTTATCAACTGGTGAGGTGATTGAATTATGGAAACCAAAACTTGTGGGAGATATTAAAAAATGTATAAGTACCACTGGAGTTAACCCCGATTTCCCGGTGAACTTTTTAAAGACATTGGAAATGCCGGACAATAAAGAATTTAAATGTTATCTTAAATGCATGTATTTAAGATTAAATTTTCTTAATGAGAATGGAGAAGTTCTCAAAGATAAACTTGTTAACACTTTTGAAAAGGTAACAGACGAATCTGTAAAATTATGCCATGATAAAGTAAAAAGTAATTCAGATCTATGTGATTATGTTTACGAGTTTGAAAAGTGCATTATTGAAAGAGATTACTCTTAACTATTATATTCCTAAGTTATTTGTTTTAACAATACGCATATAAAATTGTGTTTATAAATTTTACTATAAAAATTAGATAACGAAATGTAAATAAAGATTAAACAATAAAGTTGTGCCTACCATTAAATGGGTCACAAATTGATTAAGAGTTTGAACTATTAATGTGAGAGGAAAAGGAAGCAAAAATAATTGTAAATAAATTACAAAATATCTGGTGTGGAATACCACACGACCTTCCAACCTACAAAATGGAAAAAATAGATTATTATTTTATTATTATATTAATTTCAATAACATTTTTTTATGATAATTATGTAACCTCTGTTATAAGAATATCATTACGAAAATAGTCAACAATGCAAACGCAAAAACAATAATCTATGTCAAACAGACGTTTAAAACTTCATGACAGACAGGGGTTAATAAACATCTAGATGCTAATTTAAATTGAAAGAAATGAAATAATTTTAATTTCAATTTTTTTAAGATAACTATGCAACCTCTTTTCTATACGTTCATAACAAAAAGAGGCAACATTGTAAGAACTAAAACCATAATCTATTTCAGAATGACGTTTAAAGCTTCTTATTAGATAGTGATTAATAGACACATGCCAGTAGCTGCTGCTCGACATAACACCAATTCGCCTACCACATTCGGGAGCCTTTCTCCGCCTTTTAATATGACGTCACTCGGCATGGGGAAGTATCCAGAACTCGAGTTTTGTCATAACGTGCTTGCATTCGTCTACCCACCCGCCTTAAGTTAAGGGCCGCCGTACCTCAGTTTGCCTATAATTGATCCATAGTAGAAGCACTCGCATCAAGGTCGTCACCCTGGCGCTTTCCCTCCTGGCTGTATGAGAAAGGTCTTACGCCGCTGGATCCGGCCTGATCCACTGGGTTGTGTCAACCCTGCCCTTATCACTAGCTAGTGTTTCGCCCTCACCATCCAGATCAGTTACCACCGTGGTGGTGATAGAATATCAACTCGGCAGGGAGGAGTACTCAGAACTCGAGTTCATCGTGTTATCGATGCCCCAAATAACTTCGGGAAGATGTTCGTCTCACCTATTTTCCGCCTGGACACTTGCGGTTAACACTTTCACTTTACCTTTCCGCTTGGCCATTTGCCGTGGGAGTTGCTATCGCCGTTTGCACGTAACTTTTGCCTTTCTCCGCCCCAACTCCTCGACAACCTACTCGTGACGCCAGACCTCGGTCACTAATTATCCGCCGTGGCTACCAAAAATCGCCAAAAATCTCTTTTAATCTCGAATGGACCGTAAAGTCTTTGTAGGTTTCGCCAGTACATACTTGGTGAACCCGTCTACCAACTGTACATGTACCCCTTGGCGCTCTTGACACAAGGACCTAAATGGTCAATATGGCTGTGTCGAAGGGTATTGGACGTCTTTCAATGAAATACAAATGCCCTGGCCTCGCCCAGTATTACCTTTTTTTCCCAAATGCACACCGCAAGCAAGATTTCACCTACTTTATGATGAACTTGGTCATTTTAGGAAACTAATGAGTCTCCTTGAGTAGCTTTAGACACCTTCCCCCGTCGGGGTTACCAATATCGTCATTATGTCGCTTCGCGAGTCGGTAATTCGCCAGTGTTGGTACGTACAGTCTACCGCCGCCTGAGGTAATTCTGTAAAGTTTGTGGTCTTTCGCCTTATAGTTCACCTTGACGTCCTTTTCCGCGATGCCTGAACCCAACTCAGTTATTAGCAGTTGCGCATTAGGGTCTTGTAATTGCACATTAACGTCTACACAACTGGTTTGTGGTTTTCGCCTATGGCGTTTCGATTTAATGCGCCGACATGCTGCATCTTTACGCCGGGACAATAATTCCACCTACAGATCATACTCCTAAACAGTTGGCCACCACCGTACTATTCGAGGGACTAAATCTCTTTTCGAAAGATTCGCTCTTATCGCCACACAATCAGTCACGACCTTAAATTTCACGTCAATCAAATACAGTCTGAAACGGCTAACGCTACCCACCACAGATAAAGTCTCAAGTTCATAGCTACGGTACGCCTGTTCGGTTAATGTAGTGATTGGACTGAAATACTCTCTGCTCACCATGCAGCGCCTTCGCCTTTTCGCATCTGTACCAACAAAGCGCCTAAACCCCACTTACTAGCATCAGTATGCAGTTCAGCTTCTACCTCACTGTCATACAACGCCAAAACTGGTCTCAACGCCAACGCTTCTTTGAGCTGGTTAAAAGCTTCTTGCTGTTGATAGCCCCAAGACCACGCCACTTCCTTCTTGATTAGGCCAGAATATAATACGCCAGTCCCATGAATTGTCACGCCGCGAACGTCAGTGGTTGTAGGGAAGGATTATAACACCTCTATTCGACGTCTCCCAGGCCGAACGCATCGGTACTAACCTCGTGACCTGAATACTCCACCTTTTTTATTAATAAAGAGCATTTGTCCAACATCAGCTTCATGCCCGCATCCGCCACTCGTAACACCTTGGCAAGTATAGTTAACCCGTCCTCTACCAGTCGATATTAGCAAGTCCTCCATATATACCACACCTCGCCATGCCGCAACTATATATCAACACATTTCAATGAATGGTTCTACCTAGCCAGTAGGTGGCCCTTTTCCCATTGCATGAACGAGTCTTTGAAATTTGACACCAGCACCATTTCTCGCCGATTCGCCGCAATATAGGATACGCTCAGTATGTAACTGTATGCCCTGATGCATACACACCTCTCGTTCAACCTGAATCTCCCGCCCGGAAAACCACCGATTACCACAACTACCGCCACTGAGGGGGACCTTGGTGCACATATAAAGTCCGCCGCCAAACGAACTTCATACAGCTCAGGATCTTCCACGTCCAACGTAAGTAGCCTTAAAGATGCATGACTCCTGGTGTCTGGAGATCCGCCTGCCCTATAAGCAGTTCTATACTCCCCATATCTACATCTGTCACCAACGCCCTGATGGGTAATTGTATCCCATCAATCTTAGCGACAAATAACACCTCGCTTAACGCCAGTACTTGGCCGCTTCCAATCCCTTGAGCACTACGCCCTCACTGTCTCTATTGGTAGAAGGTCGTTGTGAGACATTCTGACACCTGTCAATAATTGACAAGTATGAGTTACGCCCAACGACGTAAATCTCGCCTAGTAATTAATTCGTAATTTAATTCACGCAAACGCCATGCCTTGACCACGCCTATATATTACTATAATTTCAACAAATTGTACCGTCTCAATTGATTTTTGAAAACCGCCCTTAAATTTTATGTACAATTTCTAGTCCCGCCCATGTACTATGGTAATCCCTGTCAGCTGGTAACGCCTTTACGATTCAGTCATTATGTAACTTACACCTGAAACGACAAATAGAATAGTCTCCAAATTTATATATGCCTATATACAATAGTAATTAGATCGACTCGTAACAATTTATATAAATTGTACCTGAAACACCAATAACACTTTATAAATAGATAAGTACATAAATTGCACCTATAACCAATAATTAGTCGCCTTCCAACTTATTTACAACTTTTTGGTAACGCCCCTGTAAATAATACTCCGCAATATCGAATATAACGCCTTCACAAATCGATAAGTACATAAACAAAAATAAAGACACGTTATAAATCTTGTTTACAATTTTTCAATTACGCCACTGTATCATAATAATCAGATTCAATTTGTAATTCGCCTTTATAAATCTACAATTTCATAAATTTTCTCGAACAAAACAAATAGAACCGCCTCTGTATAATGATGACCACATAAATTACAATTAAAGTAACAGCAAGTAGATCGTCTTTTTAGTTCTAATATATTGGAATTGTACAATTTTTACCTGAATGTAGTTAGAGAAGGCCTTATGATTATTACGTACAATTATTTGTTATTTAACTATTAAATTGTAAACGCCCTTATATTTTACAATTTATTAATTACGCAGATAAAATCACTTCTAAATATTATTTATAATCATTCGCAATATAACTTAGATCAATTTGTGAACGCCTTCACAATCTATAATTACACAAACTCTTACAATAACAATTACAACCGCCTGCAATAATTCTACGTTCAGTAACTTCATCCGGTATTTCCGCTTTAATATTTTGACGCCTTATATACATATCAACATACATAAAACAACTTTTCCGTTACTAAAAGTGTTCGTTATCGTATACTGGAGATAAACATATAACTCGGAAATTCGGTTTTATACGTCTTGAATGCAATCCCACTTCTGATTTGTTAAAAGATAAGAAATCACTCAATTCAAAACTATTTAATACATAAATATAAACACATATATGACACGCCTACATAAAATAATTCAGAAAGAACATAAGACACACTCTGTGCATCCGCATGCTTCAACGCCTTCGCCATGAATGCCGCTCCATCCTTCCCTTCGTAGTCCGCTCCCTTTTCTCGCGTAACAATTTATTAAGGTCAGTTTTGTTTTTTATCAAATATTTCTGGAATAGCTGAATATTTCATAAAATATAAAAATACCCAGACATAGACTTTAAACCTATCGATTAAGTTCTATGCAATTTTGCAATTGTGAAAAAGTCAGCTTCAACATAAAACGGAGGATTCATGCATTGTAATGGACGAAATTTCGAAATGACCCTGTATTATTGATATTTTATAGAAGCGGTCGGCCTTAGAATTTTTAAGTTAACATGTATTTATCTCTATTAGTATAACACAATGTAAGTCTTGGATTTTTTTTAAATAAACCTGTATTTCTGCCTAGCGATTTTACCTTGAAGTCAACCTTCAACAATATACATGCAGAAATCATATTAAATAAATGAGTAATTAAATAACATACTTGTTTTACCTTGAGGTCAGCCTTCAACAGTATATTGTGTGTACCTACAAAACTGCACCTTGAGAGCGTCACGCAAAGTCAACCTTCAATAACAGTATACACACAAATATTAATTTAAAAATAAATGAGTAATTAAGTAATTAGGTATTGTCATTAGATATACATCAAATTTATGACTATTATTGTTAATGCACGTGATGGTTTTAGTAGATATTTAAAAAGAATACAATTTTTGATATTATTAAAAAGGGTAAATGAGCTTCATGTCAATTCTCGATGTTTACATACTAGAAAAACAAATCACTGTTTTGATATTAAAAGAAAGAATGATAAAAAGTGTGTGTGTGTGTGTGTCTGTGTGTCTGTGTCTGTGTGTGTATGTGTGTGTGTGTGTGTGTGTGTGTGTGTGTGTGTGTGTGTGTGTGTGTGTGTGAGTGTGGTGTGTGTGTGTGTGTGTCCGCCTGTCCGTGTGCTTGTATGCCCGTGTGCACGTGTACCAGTGTGTCCGTGTGTCTGTGTGTTCGAGTGCCCGTGTGTTCCTGCGTCTGTGTCGGTGTGTCTGTGTGTGTGTGTGTGTCTGTGTGTCTGTGTGTCTGTGTGTCTGTGTGTCTGTGTGTCTGTGTGTCTGTGTGTCTGTGTGTCTGTGTCTGTGTGTCTGTGTGTCTGTGTGTCTGTGTGCCTGTGTGCCTGTGTGTCTGTGTGTCTGTGTGTCTGTGTGTCTGTGTGTCTGTGTGTCTGTGTTGTGTGTCTGTGTGTCTGTGTGTCTGTGTGTCTGTGTGTCTGTGTGTCTGTGTGTCTGTGTGTCTGTGTGTCTGTGTGTCTGTGTGCCTGTGTGTCTGTGTGTCTGTGTGTCTGTGTGTCTGTGTGTCTGTGTGTCTGTGTGTCTGTGTGTCTGTGTGTCTGTGTGTGTGTGTGTGTGTGATGTGTGTGTGTGTGTGTGTGCGTCGTGTGTGTGTGTGCCTGTGTCTGTGTGTTCGTGTGTCCGTGTGCCCGTGTGCTTGAATGCCCGTGTGTCCGTGTACCCGTGTGTCCGTATGTCCGGTT
>JARFJB010000113.1:867500-1050000 GCA_036346205.1 Vesta saturnalis | reverse complement strand
GTGTCTGTGTGTCTGTGTGTCTGTGTGTCTGTGTGTCTGTGTGTCTGTGTGTCTGTGTCTGTGTGTCTGTGTGCTATGTGTCTGTGTGTCTGTGTGTCTGTGTGTGTATGTGTGTGTGTGTGTAGTGTGTGTGTGTCGTGTGTGTGTGTGTGTGTGTGTGTGTGTGTGTGTGTGTGTATGTGTGTGTGTGTGTGTCTCTGTTTCCGTGTGTGTGTGTGTGTGTGTGTGTTCGTGTGTGTGTGTGCCCGCGTGCCCGTGTGGCCGTGTGTCCGTATGTCCGTGTGTCCGTGTGGCTGTGATCTGTGTCTGTGTGTCGGTGTGTCTGTGTCTGTGTGTCTGTGTGCCTGTGTGTCTGTGTGTCTGTGTGTCTGTGTGTCTGCTGTCTGCGTGTCTGGTGTGTTCGGTGTATTCGTGTCCGTGTCCGTGTCCGTATGTCCGTTGATGTAAAGTGTGTGTAAGTGTGTGAAAATGTGAATGTGTGGATGAGTGTCAAATTAAAGATGTGTGTGTGTGTGTGTCTGTGTCTGTGTGTTCGTGTGTGTGTGTGTGTGTGTGTCGTTGTGACGTGTGTTGTATGCCCGTGTCCGTGTCCCGTGTGTCCGTTGTCCGGTTGTCGTGTGTCCGTTGTCCGGTTGTCCGTGTGTCTGTGTTCAGTGCCCGTGTGTTCGTGTGCCTGTGTGTCTGTGTGTCTGTGTGTCTGTGTTGTGTGTCTTGTGTCTGTGTGTCTGTGTGTCTGTGTGTCTGTGTGTCTGTGTGTCTGTTTGTCTGTGTGTCTGTGTGCCTGTGTGTCTGTTGTCTGTGTGTCTGTGTGTCTGTGTGTCTGTGTGTCTGGTGTCTGTGTGTCTGTGTGCTGTGTGCTGTGTGTCTGTGTCTTGTGTCTGTGTGTTTGTGTCTGTGTGTCTGTGTGTCTGTGTCGTGTTGTGTGTGTGTGTGTGTGTGTGTGTGTGTGTGTGTGTGTGTGTGTTGTGTGTGTGTTTGTGTGTGTGTGTGTTCTGTTTCCGTGTGTGTGTGTGTTGTGTGTGTGTGTGTGTGTGCGCGTGCCCGTGTGGCCGTGTGTCCGATGTCCGTGTGTCCGTGTGGCTGTGTATCTGTGTCTGTGTGTCGGTGTGTCTGTGTCTGTGTGTCTGTGCTGTCTGTGTGTCTGTGTGTCTGTGTGTCGTGTGTCTGCGTGTCTGCGTGTCTGTGTGTCGTGATTCGTGTCCGTGTCCGTGTCCGTTGTCCGTTGTGTGTGTGTGTGTGTGTGTGTGTGTGTGTGTGGGTGTGTGTGTGTGTGTGTGTTGTGTCTGTGTGTTGTGGTGGTGGTGTGTGAGTGTTGATGCCGTGTGAGTGTCGTGTCGTGTCCGGTTGTCCGTGTGCCATGTCGGTTGCCGTGTGTCTGTGTTATCCCTGTGTTCTGTGTTTGTGTCTGTGTGTCTGTGTGTCTGTGTTTGTGTTGTGTTGTGTGTTGTGTGTTGTGTGTTGTGTGTTGTGTGTTGTGTTCTGTTTCGTGTGTGTGTGTGTGTCGTGTGCGTGTGTCGTGTGTCGTTGTCTGTGTGTCGTGTGTGTGTTCTGTGTGTCTGTGTGTCGGTGTCTGTGTCTGTGTGTCTGTGTGCCTGTGTGCCTGTGTGTCTGTGTTCTTGTGTCTGTGTGTATGTCGTGTTTGTGTGTCTGTGTCCGTGTATTGTGTGTGTGTGTGTGTGTGTGTGTGTGTGTGTGTGTGTGTGTGTGTGTGTGTGTGTGTGTTGTGTGTGTGTTTGGTGTGTGTGCTCTGTTTCCGTGTGGTGTGTGTGTGCGTGTCCCGTGTGGTGTCCGTATGTCCGTGTGTCCGTGTGGCTGTGTATCGTGGCTGTGTGTGTGTGTTGTGTCTGTGTGTCTGTGTGTCTGTGTGTCTGTGTGTCTGTGTGTCCGTGTGTCTGCGTGTCTGGTGTCTGTGTGTCGTGTATTCGTGTCCGTGTCGTGTCCGTGTGTCCGTTCGTGTGTGTGTGTGTGTGTGTGTGTGTGTTGTGTGTCGTGTGTGTGGTGTGTGTGTGTGTGTTCTGTGTGGTGTGTGGTGTGTGGTGTGGTGGTGGTGGTGTGAGTGTTGTGTCGTGTTGTGTGTCTGTGTGCATGTGTGCCTGTGTGTCTGTGTATCTCTGTGTCTGTGTGTATGTGTCTGTGTGTCTGTGTGTCCGTGTATCTGTGTATGTGTGTGTGTGTGTGTATGTGTGTGTGTGTGTGTGTGTCTCTGTTTCCGTGTGTGTGTGTGTGTGCCCGCGTGCCCGTGTGTCCGTGTGTCCGTATGTCCGTATGTCCGTGTGGCTGTGTATCTGTGTGTCTGTGTGTCGGTGTGTCTGTGTCTGTGTGTCTGTGTGGCTGTGTGTCTGTGTGTCTGTGTGTCTGTGTGTCTGTGTGTCTGCGTGTCTGCGTGTCTGTGTGTCGGTGTATTCGTGTCCGTGTCCGTGTCCGTGTTTGTGTGTGTGTGTGTGTGTGTGTGTGAGTGTGTGTGTGTGTGAGTGTGTGAGTGAGTGAGTGAGTGAGTGAGTGAGTGAGTGAGTGAGTGAGTGAATGAGTGCGTGTGCGTGTGTGCGTGTGTGCGTGCGTGCGTGCGTGTGTGAGTGTGTGTGTGTGTGTGTGTGTGTGTGTGAGTGTGTGAGTGAGTGGGTGAGTGAGTGAGTGAGTGAGTGAGTGAGTGAGTGAATGAGTGTGTATGCGTGTGTGCGTGTGTGCGTGCGTGCGTGCGTGCGTGTGTGAATTTTTATAGACAAATTTGTGATGAAACCAAACAGTTCCTAAACTTAAATAATGATCCTTTTATAATGAAAGCTGATAAAGGACAGATAACGGTAATATTTAATAATGATGAATATACTAATAAACCAATGAAACGTCTTAATGATACATCTACTTATAAAAAAATGTAAAAAGGATTCTACTAAAGAAGTTTTAAAAAACTGTAGGAATTTTACTTGGAATGGAGTTCAACAACTTAAAAAATAAATATCCAAACGTTCCAAAAATTTATTTTCTACCGAGAATTCATAAATAAAACCGTCCATTACGACCTATTGTTTCTTCAATAACACCTGCTACATATAAATTATCAAAATTTTTGGCTAATATATTACAACCAATTTTAAATAGAAAAAATATTCGATTAAAGATTCTACTGAATTTAAAGAAAAGATTAAAAAAGTTACCATTAAAGAAAACCATTTTTTTCTTTCTCTAGAAGTTTCATCCTTATCTACTAATATTAATACGAGGGACAAGCTACAATTATTGAGAATAGAAAGATTGATACAAGTTTTTAGAATTTTTATTTTAAATATGTTTGAAGTAATTGCCATTTACAATAATGCACTTAACCATTCTCTCCTTCCATAGTTTAAAAGCGTTCAACCAGCTGTCTTTAGGGATACTATCAAAAAAAAAACAATTAACGGCGATGTCAATCTCTTCTTCTGACTGGAACCTTTTCCCTTTCAAATGTTTTTTGAGCTCAAAAATAGCCAGAAATCACACATCGCCAAATCCGGTGAGTAAGGAGGATGTTCTATAATTTTGATTTTGTTTTCCACTAAATACTGAACAGTTGTCCCTGCTGTATAAGACGACGCGTTATCATGATGTAACATGATTCCCTTTCTTGGCACTTTACTGAACAAAGTAGGCAAACAATTTTCAACATACCATTTAGCGGTAACTGTCTTCTGATCTTCTAATTTAATTGCGGTCACCAAACCCGTACTTCTAAAAAATACTGCGTACATAACTTTTTTCATTGCTCGTTGTTTTTTCATCATCATAGGGGTTTCCCCATCTTCATGTATCCAGATTCGATTTTCTTGGCGAGTGGGAACATCAAAAAACGGTATGTACGTTTCATCGCCAGTTATAATTTTAGAAATAATTTGATGGCCTCCAGCATTCAAAATATCTAAAGTTTGTTGGCAAATTCTAACACGTTCTGCTTTTTCTAAATCTGTCAGATGATGGGGTACAAACCGAGTTACAAACTTTTTCAAATGTAAATGTTCGTGCAATATTGATCTCACTTGCGAGGATCCAGTTTTCAGATTGGACTCTATCATTGTATAGGTAATACGGTTGTCCTCTTCCACCATCTTCTTCGCCGCAGCAATGGTTTCGGAGTTAACAGCAGTTAAAGGAGGACCAACTCCTTTTCTGTGTACCACCGACTTGCAACCTCTTTCAAATTCTTTATACCATCTATAAACAGTAGCCAAGGATGGTGCGAGAACCCCAAACGCCGACTTCAAACTTTCTCACACTCATACGCGCTCAAGCCTTTCTTGAAATCATAGTAAATCATTATCCTAAAGTTCTCTCGTGATAATTCCATTTTTCGCTAACAGAAGCTTATTCCAAGGACTATTTCTCAGACACTATTCAACCGAATTGCTCAAGCTAAACTGCAATTGACAGATCAAATAATGCACTATTTAATAAACAATTTATTTTGCACGGGTAACTTGATTTTTCAATTCTCAATAATTCTAATCCCATGCCAAAACTATTTTTGAAGATAGATGGAACTTAATAAAAAATCATACTAGTTTAATAAAACAACAATTTTTAGAAGGTGTGCAATTTTGTTTAACAATAACGTATTACCAATGTGGTAATGATTTTACGAACAAACTTACGGATGTGCAATAGAATTTCCAACAATTAAGTTTTGTGCCTTCCTTTTATTTTAGATATGTTGATATTTTATTAAGTGCTCCAAAGGATAAGTTTCAAGAGGTATTAAATACGTTTAATAATTTTAATAACAAGCTAAAATTTGCTTTAGAAAGTGAAAAAGACAATGTGATAGCGTTTTTACACACATTAGTTATAAGAAAAAATAATTTAATTTTAGTAGATTGGTACCACAAAGTAGCATATAGTTAGAGATTTGTAAACTTCCACTGTAATCACCTTATATGCAATAAGGTTAATATTGTTGGTAATATTATAAACAAATGTTTAAAAATAGCATATCCGCCATTTCGAAGTAAACATATTAAAAATATAATTTCTGTTTTTATTATGAATAATTATCAAAAAAAATTATCTTAACCATAATCAAACAAAAAATTAATGCATTTTATAATAAACAAAATAGTATCTAGAAGTCTAGAACAAATTCTCTATATCTAGCTATTCCCTTTCACAACGATAAATGTTTAATATACAGGGTGTTCCAGTTTTTTGTAGCAGGACTTTAATAGTCGATAGAGCTTTCAAAATTAAGACAAAAAGTTCATATAAACATAAGTTGCCAAACGCTTAGTTTTGGAGATACAGGGTTTCAAAGTTTTAATTTTTTTTCAGTTCTTTTAATTTATCTTCAAAACTATTTAAAATAATAAATCCAAATTTAGTACACATATTACACTTCTTAAACTCAATATTAAGAGTAGTTTAACGTTTATCAATATCTACAGGGTAGTACATTTTCTGGGGTGGTACACCCTTTATCCCCCACGAACTTTTCCATGCGACGCCTATAACTCTTAAAAACCAAAAATGTAGATTGCCCATTTGATTTAGGAACTTTTTAGTCTTCTGCTTTTTTTTTCGAAAAATGCATAGTTTTTGAGATAAATTAGCTGTAATCCATGAACAGCTTCCAAATGGCAAGTAAACAACGTCTGATGCTCCCGCAAAAAATAGTGTGCCATGAAAAGAACAATAAAAAAAATAATCAAATTATGTCAATTCTCACATTTTTTGTCTCTTAATAAAAAGTAGTACTCCACTGATTTTTTCCTAACTTTTCAGTTGAATTAAATAAAGGAAAATAAATGTAAAACAACAAAATAAATATTAAAAAAATACGTATTTATTGGAAAAAATTGGAAAGAATTTCTATTTAAGATTTTAACGAATAAACTTAACCTATAACAACAAAACAAAAGCGCTATCGTAATAATAAATAAATTTAAAGAAACTGTTAGAAATGAACAGTCCATTTTGTTGAATACATAATTCACACTGACGTGGAATATTAACTAAAAATTGTCTTATTTTATTACACGCATCCCTAGTCCTATTAATGAGTTCATCTCTTGTTGCCACAGGAGTTTCATACACCCTTTCTTTTAAATATCCCCACACAAAAAAATCTAAGGGATTTAGGTCTGGAGACCTTGGCCAGGGAACTGGGCCTGCACAACCGATCCATCTTCCTGGATAATGGTTATCCAGCCAGTTTCTAACGATTTTACTATAATGAGCTGGACAACCATCAAGCTGGAACCAAGCCGTTCTTCGAAAATTTAAGGGAATATGTTCCCACATAAAATGTACTACCCTGTAGATATTGATAAACGTTAAACTACTCTTAATATTGAGTTTAAGGAGTGTAATATGTGTACTAAATTTGGATTTAAAATTTGGAAAAAAAATTAAAACTTTGAAACCCTGTATTTCCAAAACTAAGCGTTTGGCAACCTATGTTTATATGAACTTATGTCTTAATTTTGAAAGCTCTATCGACTATTAAAGTCCTGCTACAAAAAACTGGAACACCCTGTATAAATCATTAAAAAGTTTTAATTCAATTCCAGTACACGTAACTGAAAATAAAGGTTTAAAATTATTATCTAAATTAAAAAATATATTTAAAGATCAAATAACAAACAATATTTATCGAATTCCATGTGGTTCCTGCAATTTGGTTTACATTGTAACATCCTTACAACCCTTAAAAAATACGATTATACAACATAAAGCTGATACCCGAGTTAAACCAAATAGCACTGCTTTATCAAAACATTCTAATGAAACAGACCACATTTTCAATATAATAATACCAATATATTACAAATAGAACCAAATTTTAAGAAACGTTTAATATTAGAAATATTATTTATTAAAGTCACCACACGACCTTTCAACCTACAAAATGGAAATTAAAAGAAATGAAATAATTCTAAGGATCATTATGCAACCTCTTTTATAAGAAGTTCATTACGAAAATAGGCAACATTCTAGTGAAAGTGAAAGTGAAAGTTATGAAAGTTTAATGAGTTCTGAGCAGCCTAAAGGTCCAGATAAGCAACGAAGCGTTACTAGCTGACGGTATATATGTTAGAAATTTTCTTTAGTTTGCTCTAGTCAACCGATGATGATGATAGCGTGTTTTTTAATTTTGTGTGGTACGTAGGTGTATTTTGTTTGTTAAAAGAGATGATAATTTTAATTTCAATTTTTTAGAATAACCATGCAACCTTTTTTTGTACGTTCATAACGAAAACAGACAACATTGTAAAAACAAAAACAATAATCTATGTCAGAATGACGTTTAAAACTTCATGTCAGATAGAGATTCCTAGACATAAATACATGTTAACGTAAAAAAAAAATTTCAAAGCCACCCGCTTCTATAAAAATATCGATAACAGATTCAGCATTTTCAATCACATTTATTTAATTTTTACATTTATTTCGCTTTACATAAAGAAACTTTACAAAGAAAATTTACGTAAAATTAAATTTTCTTTAAAAACTACGTTTACACTTTTTCTTATAAAATTACTCGTTATTCATATAATGAAAAAAATTGAACTAACACTTAAATTCTACCTTAGGAATTTTTTAACCGATAAATTACGTGTCATATCAAAAAATTTCATAGCACATAATTAATCTATATGTTTAAGGTCTACATCTACGTATTTTTATATCTTTGAAATATGCAGCTGTTTTAGAAACATTTGATAAAAACCAAAAACTGCCCCTAATACCCCCCCCCCTCTCCGCTGCTGGATTTCTTTCCAAATCTGATCAGCTTTAAGCTAAACAAGCTTAAATACAAAATTTTAAGTACGTAGCTATTTTCGTTCTGAAGTTATAATGGACACATGCACACACGCACGCCGGCACGCGCGCACGCACGCGCGCGCGCACAAACGCACGCACGTTATAAGTTACCTTGTTAATAATTTGTCAAATTTGATATATATATATATATATATATATATATATATATATATATATATATATATATATATATATATATATATATATATATATATATATATATATATATATATATATATATATATATATTATTCAAATTGATAATATCATTATATTATACTTAACTGAAATAGTTTAAATTATCTTGCACCGTACTAGCTCAATTCGTCTCAATTGGGGATAGAGTTCATTAGCTTCTACACTTATTGTTGGCAAATAAACTAAAAATAATTTAATCCTTGAAGTTAATTTAATTTCGTTAAAATGTAATTGTGAAATCATGGAAATGTTCTTTGTCAAATAAATTGTAAATTATAAACATTGGTTGGTATATGAAACAAACCTTAGTTAAACCTGCACAATAACGCATGCGTAGCGTCCTAACTAAATTAATTAAAATGCAGCCTGTCAAAAATGTCGATAAACGATCTAAAATATGTGAGTTCAATTCTGTTTTGTTTAAAAATAAAATGATAATGTTGATAATAATAACGGTTCATTTACCTTACAGATATTTATGCCATGTTGTCGCACAAACATTTACACATATGATCAATAAATACAGGAAATCAAACGAATAATCAATGCAATAAATGGGTTATGAAAATCAAATTTCACTCACATGTGTTACTGTAATTTTCCAAAGATGTTTTCATTTGGCTGGTTCCATATTTGAATGTTGTACGTAGACTTCTTCCCATGTGTAGCCGATGATACTGCTTTGCTGTTTACAATGGTGCTGTATAAATCTCCATACTTCATCCAAATCCAATTTGTAGATGAACGACCTTTCTTCGTAGTAAATGTGATGTAATGTGATATTGCTTATGTATTTTCCATTAAGCACTTATTTTAAATCGTATATTTAAGTGTTGGTTTAAATGTTTATAAAATTTCTCGATATTAAATTTATATTTTATTTTCATATAAATTTTAATTAATGTCACTTTTATTTTAGATCCCGTTATGGAATTTAATTTAGTAACACTATGCTTCGCTTTCAACGAAAATAAAAATCAACTCCAAATAAGTGAATAATTTTATTAACATGAAGAGAAAAAAAACACGTCAACCGAAATTTGAACACGACTTCAAATCGAAACAATTTTATTATAATCGACAATTTAAATCGGTAACCTAATTGTTAAATTTAATTATAGGTTAAAATAATTGTTTCTGAGGTCTCGACTCTTTATTGATCGCGTTTCAAAAATCCGATACTATAAACGTAACTCGTAACTTACATGTTAACACCAACACTATTAACACTTTGACTTGTTAGTCATAAAAATTTCAAAAGCAAGAGAGCGAGAAATCAGGAACAGTTCCTTTTATACATTTCTCTTAGCTACCAAAATTTCAACTTTTTCTGTACCATACACACAAAAGATCCAAGCATCTGATTGGTTTAAACAAAATTGTTAACTTAACTAAAATACAAATTATGCCATAACTTTCTTAAAAGAAGTCGGATTTACATTTTGAAAACAGATTCGGAATCAGGGCAAAATTCCGCATAAAAAGATACCTCAATTTGACAATTTACAATCTAATTTTACATATATCTAAAAAATTCTATATTTTACACCTTAACTAATTACATATTCGTAATCTACATGAAAAACTGTATCAGAATACATTTATTTCATACCGTAGAACTTAATTTTAGCAGAAATTCCTTTTTCATATCATAGTTTTAGGTAGATAACCCCACTTTTCTAATTTTATGTTCATATACCTTGTACATTGTAAATTTCTTTATGAAAACGAGGGAAACCTTCTGTTAAATGCTTTTATAATTTATTTTAAGCTTAAATTATCCTAACAAAACTATAAATTTGCAAAATTCTTAAAATTAATACTTAACCTATTTTATTACAATTTTACTCATAACTTGCGTTTAAAACGTCTAAATTTCTTGAAATGTTACTTTATGGAGTTTTTATAACTGTCTTTAACAATGTTTACTTTCACTCTATTGTCTAATAATTTGTCCATTCAGAAATCCATATTGTTTAACACATTTATGTAGATTTTATACACAAATGTAATTTTATATAAAATATGTCATTTTAGACATGTTGTTCAAGTTCTAGTTGATGTTTATAACGCACTACCACTTCTCCTACACTTTTTGTACATTTTATCTGTGAATTATAACTATACAGTGTTCGTACCATAACCCGTTCTTAACGTTTATATAGTTCTTGCATTGTAACTAACTCTATACATGTTCTATATATTATTATTAATTAATATCTGTAAGGTTTCTAAATTCCTTAAATAATTTGAATAAACTGTAAATTTTACTGAAATATGTTCTACGAAACAAATCGTACTCACAAATATCCACCGTTCTGACCTTCCTCACATACTATTGGTATAGCTCATTGCTTTTTATGAATAAACAAACTTGTGCAAATTCCACAAAGTCTGTTTCGTTCAATTAAAACCATATTCTCTCTCTCTCGTCTACTAATTTACTTATAAAAACGCAGTGCATACATAGTTCAATCTATTCAAATTTGTCCACTATTAACTATTAACTATTGCCCCAGTATTAATCTTATTCCTAACCATCTCAATATATATATATATATATATATATATATATATATATATATATATATATATATATATATATATACACATATATATACACACAGGGTGTATTTTAAAGTCACCAACAAACGAAAAGTGGAGATTCTGTGATTCAAAATAAGACAAAAATTATCATAAACGCTTTTCCGAAAATGCTTCCTAACCGAGATACAGGTCGATTAAAAAATTATTTTTTTGAGATTTTTTTAAGATTCCTCAAAAACTACAAAAGATATTGCACTGGGATTTGGTACACCTAAATGTCTAATTAAATACAATTAATCAGGTGAGTTTGAGTCAACTAGCTCCGCCCAGTGGCGTAGAATATGTTAATTTAATCACTTTAAGTAAAAAAAAACGCACGTCCCTGCTTTTTTTGAAGAAGTATTTTTTTGTTAAATTCAACATTTAATTCTGCAAATAAAATCATACTAATTACTGTGAAAAAAATGAATTATTCCAAACGAAAACTGGTCTATATGCATTTGTGTTATGGTAATACTAATTGCAATGCTCGTGCAGCTGCTCGGCTTTATGAACAAAGATTTCCAAATAGAAGACATCCATATCATACGACTTTTAGAACCGTTCATCGTAACTTGTTAGAGTATGGAAGTTTAAAAGGAAAGAAAAATTCCGCACGAAATGCTCGTGAGGAACAAATTTTAGATAGATTTTATGAAAATTCATCAATAAGTACGCGTGAGTTAGTTTTAGAATTTGGTGTATCGTATAGCAAATCTTGGAAAGTTTTATTAGAACAAAATTTACATCTCTCTCACCTACAAAAAGTGCATGCATTATTGCCTACTGACCATCCTCGTTGAATGAATTTTTGCGAATGGTTTCTAAATAAAAATGCTGAAGATGTACAATTTCTTAGAAACTTATTGATCACTGATGAGTGTATTTTTTCCCGAAATGGAATAATAAACTTGCATAATTCCCACAAATGGTTAGATGATAATCAGCATCCAACTGTAGTTACAGCTCACCAACATAGATTTAGAGAAAATATTTGGATAGGTATACTAGACGATCGCCTAATCAGACCTATCCGTTTTCCTCAAAGACTTACTGGCGAATTCTATTTAAATTTTTTGAGAGAAGATTTGCCAGAATTGTTTGACGACGTACCCTTAGATGTTAGAATGAACAGGTATTTCATGCATGATGGTGCACCACCACATTCTACACGAAACGTCAGAGAATTTTTAAATACATGGTTCCCTGGACGCTGGATTGGACGAGGAAGTGAAGTACCGTGGCCGGCACGATCGCCAGATTTAAACCCACTGGATTTTTATGTGTGGGGGAATCTGACAAACTCGTGTCTATTCTGTTCAAATTGATAATCGAGAGCAACTCTGGAATCGCATACAGATGGCATGCGATGGGATTAGGGCTATGCCACAAATTTTTCAGCGTGTTAGGTTTCATTTGTTAAGAAGAATACAAACTTGCATTCAAAAGGAAGGACGTTTTGAAAAATATGTATAAAAATAATTATTATTTTGTTTTTGATTCCTTCAATATCTCTTTAATAATGTACCTAATAGTTAATTCCTTTTTTTTTTGTAAAATAAAACAAATTTTAATTTTTATTGGATAATGTGGTCGTTCATGTTAATGCAAAATATTTCAAAAACGGGGTGCTGAATCGAAAAAATACTAAGTATGATTTTATTTGCAGAATTAAATGTTGGATCTATCAAAAAAATATTTCTTAAAAAAAAACCAGTGGCGTGCGTTTTTTTTTACTTACACTGATTGACTTAAAATATTCTACGCCACTGGATGGAGTCAGTTGACTCAAAATCACCTGATTATTTGTATTTAATTAGACATTTAGGTGTACCAAATCTCAGTGTAATATCTTTAGCAGTTTTTGAGGAATCTTAAAAAAACCTTAAAAAATGTATTTTTTAATCAACCTGTATCTCGGTTAGGAAGTATTTTCGGAAAAGCGTTTATGATCATTTTTGTTTTATTTTGAATCATAGAATCTCCAGTTTTCGTTTGTCGGTGATTTTAAAATACACCCTGTATATATATATATATATATATATATATATATATATATATTAGTTATATTAACCAAGTACTATCGTAGAATTTGGTTCCACTTATACTATCGTGGGGTATGTAGATACTTTCGGAAAAACGTTTATGATCATTTTTGTCTTATTTTGAATCATAGAATCTCCAGTTTTCGTTTGTCGGGGATTTTAAAATACACCCTGTATATATATATATATATATATATATATATATATACATATATATTAGTTATATTAACCAAGTACTACCGTTGAATTTGGTTCCAGTTATACTATCGTGGGGTATATAGATACTACAATAGAGTTGGTATGACATACGTCATACGTTTATTTTCGTTTATTTTAATTTGAAAAGTATGATCTATACTAAAACAACCGATTCTACTACATGTATACGATTTTTTCTCAAATAAAAGAAGTATATATAACAGTTTGTATTATACGAAAATCATAGGATCCAATTCTTATCCAGAAAAAATTTAAATCTTGGTAATGTTGGTGGAAATATTGATGTTCTTCATTTCTGAAACAAAGAACACTAATTATCCCAAAGACAAAAAGACTGACAGGCATCATTGGCGTACCATTTTATGGCGGCCTAAATTTGTTTTAGTTAGTAGTAAGTAGAAAAATTCAACTAACCTTTCTAAGCAAGTTTGACAGTAGATAATCGAAACATTTTTTCCACATCTCTTGCAAATTATTTTGGTTTTGCGGTCCCTTTATCTAGCATAACATCTTTTGGGTGTAGCATGCCCCACTTCGTTTGGTGGTCGAAACGTTGGTTTATTTCCCACCAAATCATTTATAATAGATTTTAGATCCTGAGAAAGTTATTTTACAGTAGAGCTAAACTTTAAATGGTCCTGAATTAGTGCTTTTCCTAGATCAATGCTAAATTGTCGACGAGATAATTTAAAAGACTCTGTTGATAAAAGAAGTACGTAATTATTCACTCTTGAAATGTCTAACACTGCTCTGCCATGGGCCACGTCCTAGTTCGTCTTTGACTTGAATAGATAGTGCATCTCTGGCCTAGAGCACCAACTCCCCCTTTAGTGCTATAATAGAAATTGATTATTTCTGGCTCTCCATTTTCTTTGACGCCATTAGTGTGATGCATCGCAGAAATCAAAACAACACTTGTACTCTTTTTTTGGTACAAAAGGTGTTATGGTATACTCCCGTGTAAATTCAAATCTACTTGATAAAGGTTGTCTGGTTTTATTTGGCAAAAATTGCAATGGTATTTTTTTTTGTTCTTACGAAGTGTCCCCACATATGTAAGCTTCTCGTTTTTCAACTCATTCATTAGCACTACGGAACTAAACCAGTAATGTTTCGATTGGTGCCCATAACAGGAGATACCAATTTGAACACACTGAGAGTGGGTATAGAGAGTTTGGCCGTGCTACGTCTCGCACGTTTATGTTTTATACCTTTTCCTGTGTACACAAAAGAATTTATTAGGTAATGTGTGGTTTACTTTTAAGGTATTGGCGGTATAAGCATCAACCACCGAATCCTACCAACATTTCATCAACTACCGCATATTCACTGCAGGCTTGACAATTATTATTGTTAAAAATGTCATATAACTTCGGAATAGGAACTAATTTATCACCATCTTTAATTATCAGCTGTGAACAAACTTCTCACCCTTGCTAGTATTAACACACCAAGGAATGCTCGAGGTTCTACTTTGTCTAAGTGGCCCACAAAAGATATAATATTCCCATACGATATATAAAGATCAGTAATTTAGGTGTTCTAATATTTCTTCTATATCATCACCAAACAAAAGCGACCAAGCTTCAATTGTGTTTTAGGGAGTGAATTATGTGCTGGATCTCTAACTCTTGGAACATGTAATACAGTATTAGAACTTCTTATAAGAGATGGAGCAGATGGTGACTTGGCCCACTTGAAACAATTTTTCCCACACTACTTTGCTGTATCTTCCTCATCCTTACTTTGATCACTTCCATCTTCATCCTGTTCCAAATTCGCTTCGGAGTCACTATCTCCTCTGCCTTGTTCTGAATACATTTCTGCCTCGATTTGTTCTAATTCTGAATCCGTACCATGACCACTATAGTCACTATCGGTGTTACTTAAATCACGATCTTGTTCTCCCATCACTTATGTCATCATAAAAATTTTCAGCAAGTTCCGCTAATTGTCCTTGGCTTAACACTTTTTTCCATTTTGTAATTTCGCTAAAATTTGTAACACAAAGTCTATCGTGGGGTATTTTAAAACCCCAAATGTACATAAGTTTGACAAAAAAAATGTAGAAAGTCTGTGTAGGTATTGCTAAGTTCTTCTTAATGATGTATGAGAATACCTGAAACAAGAATAATTTTGTAAATCAAACTAGAGATAGTAAAAAAAAACGCGCTGGGGTATCGAAGTACCCCACGATAGTACTTAAGGGCACTTCCACCGATGATGACTCCATCCGAAGGAAGTGTGTGCTATTTAATAACAATTTTAAAATTTGATGTACGTGCCAACAATTCATTATCAAGTATTATATATATATATATATATATATATATATATATATATATATATATATATATATATATATATATAGAATAATAATTTATCACTCATTTTTCTAATTCGTGTTGTACACTATTTTAACAATTACTATGTCACTCACGGGTCGAATACTGTATTTGCGAAGGGTTTATTTTAAGTACTGTGCGTTAACTAATTTCCAATGTTGTTGATTGTCATAACTAAGCAGATGTTTTGGTAGCTTCTTGTTTTGAAACGTTACAAACCCCAGGGTCGACAATAATTCTGCGAGTTGCGTTGAGCCAAATTATTAATATAAGTAAACATCGATACCCTGGAGTAATGACAATGTGTAGAAACGTAGCCTTAATATATGTGAGAAGTATAACATATACAATATCACTGACTTATAAACTACAAAATTGGCATCTTTCTGGAAGTTATCAGCAGGCGAATGTTCAGTAGTGTCATATACCTCTCCACGAATATCTTTACGGATAATTTTAGCTGCTACTTTCACCATTCGCAATGTGCATACCAAGCACATGTGAGTATACTGTATCCCGTATTTGCGAATCAAACAATGGGTGTTTTGTTTCTAGTTTCAGGAATGGCGATTTTTTGTTGAAATTTGATTTGATTCCCTTATCCTACTCGCTTTCGTAATAATGTATATTTCTTTGGCAAAAAGGTAGTATCTTGCATCTAATGCAACTACGTCAGTGTTTTTAGAAAGACGATTTGCATCCCCCATTCGTATTTTCGTTTGTAGGTGGCTTTTGCTATAATTACATTCAGAGACACCTTTTCTACTGTATTCACAGAATCTCTTTTCTTTATTTGTTTATTCTTTTTCTGGCTTTCAATGAATTCTGGGGTTATTGTTTCACTGCATGGGCACAGTTGTCTCTCTAGTCTAGGACCAGTTCCTCCTCGACGAAATGACACTGCCATTAACATGAAATGTTGTACATATTTTTGCGCACACCATGTGCACAAACTTTAATGTTTTCGAAAATCGTTCATTTTTAATTTTTTTTATAGAAACGCTGGTGTTAATCCGAGTACTGATCCATCATTCGTTTGTCCTCACTCATGGTCGTGTTAAATAAGAGACACACACGTGAATGAAAATGCACGCGCGCAATAATCGCCAAAGACTAATTTTACACGTGTGAAGAAAAAACTCTCTACTGATGGCATTGATAATCGTTTTGAGTCATTGGTGAACTTCAGTACATTTTCATAAGTTCTAACTTACTCCATTGGCACTGTTAAAATTACTCTTAAGGGAATCCACAAATTGCCGAAATAGTCTTTAATAATATTTCTGCCTGGTATGCGTTTCGTACTTATAGTAACTTCTTCACTGAATTGCTCCCAAAGCGTTATGAATTAGTGGATAGTGAGAAACTTTTCACATATTTTTAACACGGAAGTTACATTAGGAAGGAAATTATTCACTTTTTTCCATAATTTTGTAATCAAATTAGTAGGAATGAAACGTTATACCAAACCAATAAGGTGCCAGATGCAATTCGTCCTAAGGCAATTTACCGACGTACTTTAATCACAGTGGCGCTAGCGACTGACGATTTTTATTTTAGAGTAAATGTAAGGTTTTTAAAGCAGTATTTCAGATACCTGACATCTAACTACAAACCCCACCCATCTTCGATGAGTTCTGCCGGCAACTTTTTCGCTGCGGCGCTGAATAAAAATGCGTGACTCGGCTAACGCGGCACTAAAAGGCGCCATTCGCAGCGAGTCGGATAAAATGTCAAATTAATTACAGAATATGATCTGTTTTTTTCCACATTCTGTTGTAAATGCTTTAAAGTGATACATGTTGGTCCTTGGAATATTTTATTGACAAACTTCTAACAAATAGTACAAAATAAATAACTATTCTCTGTTATATTATGCTTAAAAACAAATGCAAATGAAAATCACAAAATCATTATCAGATTTCTTTTTCGCCGCACACGTAGTAAAGACGGCGAAGTTTTTTAGCGTTTACTTTATTTGCAATTGCTTTCTTCGGAGAATGTCTGGCTATAGGGCTTGTAATGCTAACCGGGAAGTATTGATTACCTTTACTGAAGTGTACTTTTCAATCATTTGTTTTATCAGTGCCAATGGAATGGTAAATGAACATTGAGCAAGACCTTGTAGAAAATGTGGAAGAACACCTGTTCATACTATTTGGTTGCTCTTCTAACGCATTCGATTGAATTAAGGAGCATATTGGTTTCGTCGACAGTTCTCATACTCTTGTTGTCGGCGGTAATATATGTACGCTTGAAGACATGTCTATCGGAAGTTCTGTCCAATTTTCCGGTTTCTGTAGTATGATTATCATAGTACGTACTTAACATACACATTTCCCGTTTATCACACCATTTTACAACAATTTCCACACATTTTGTCGTACGAAAGATGGATTCCCCACGATGCAATTTCTCGCCTGCGTTTGGTATCTGCTTTCTATTCTTACAAATCGTTCTATGCATTAGTTTATTTGCCACATAACCAAAGGAAAAGATCGGGGCTGCTGTATCAGCTGTCAATATAGAGCGTATTCCCCTTACTTAGTTAGCGCTCTTACAACGTGATAACTACATCAGCCGATTTTCCAGGGTCGGCGTTGATCACATTCGTAGTTTCTCTAGTGTAAACCATAAAGTCCAGTATGTACCCAGTAAGCGAATCGCACAATATGACTAGATATTTTTCTTATCTAGGTATGTAGACTGGATTGAATAAAGAACATGTTCAAAGGTTTCCTTACAGATTATGAATTAGAACACAAAGCTACTACTACTTTTACTAATGCTACACATGTCTTTAATCAACAATTAGATTCGGTATTTAGATTTAAAGGCGTTATATTCCTAATCTTTTTAAGTTAACAACGAAATAGGTTTAATTTTAAATACTTACTTTAATAACAATTCCGCATTACAGATTGGTTGTTTATTTTTATACGTAAGCATTATTAAAGTTTACTAGAAATTTCTTTTCTTATGTTCGTGTTAATCCGAGAATTTGTTTTAAATTAGCTTTGTCAATAATTTTAAGTCGGTTTCACTTAATAACGCTTCATCTACAAATTAATGATTCTATCAACGGTTTAACATTATAATTATAACTTGCAAAAATTTCGCGTTTTCTATTTTTATGTCTAATTAAATAATTTTTAATTATTCATTGTTGCTAAATATTTTCCATTCGTGAATTTTATTGTATAAGTCGGTTCGCTTACTCAATTACAATTTAGACGGACAAAGATGGGGGAATAGTTATCAACTACTAAAAACGTATTTATAAATAAATTAAATAAGAGTTTATGAACTGACGATGCACAAGTTTGCCTTTGACCTTTACAGTCTTTACCTTTTCGACACTCTCCTAAACGATAATTCAGGGAAACCAAAATACACACTCGAATCGATTAAGTAGGTACTAGAAGAACTGAAACACAACCATCAGCTACCACACAACAGTGCAGGAGCGATACGCTAAAAAAGATTAATACGTTAGTCTTCGAAGTGCTGGGTAAAGTGGAACAATAGTCATTACTAAATAATCACTGTACAGCAGTGAAACTGTTTCTGAATTAAAAGTAGATAATTTACAATAATATTACACCATGAAACCCCACTATAGTGGGAAATATTATTTCTGGCTCTCGTTTCCAAGTTATATTCGTTCTTTTAAAAAGAATTATAACCACAATGTTTATCAGTGGAGTTGATCGGCCTATTTCCACAGTTTATGCTTTTTGAGCGCGACGTTTCGGAAGCGGACTCTGCTTCGTCATCAGGCTTAGTCCTGAGAAGGACTGTTTTCGCACTTGAGTCGAATTCATATGTTATATATAATTTTTCCCCAAGCACTTGACTACTCTCAGATTCGAACTTGGTATCTTTCACTTACTAGTCTGACAGCTTTACCACTGAGCCACTGAGTAATCCAATATATATATATATATATATATATATATATAATAAATATATATATATATATATATATATATATAACTGTTTCGTGGTTGCGCAGTAGCTTCTTGCGCAGGGGTATTGCGCTTAAGCTCTTCGCGCATTATTGGAATCCATATGGGTTTCATTTCTACACTAGCATGGTTTATTGGATTTTCTGCTAGTGCGATGTATGTGGCTTCTTTGAGTTTTCGACGAGTTTTGTTCTCGTCCTTTGCCACTATCTGTATGTTATCCCATTGGATGTGGTGGTATTCGTTCCAGACATGTTCGGCGATTCTTGATCTTTCTGTTTCGCCCTTGCGGACGTTGTTCTTATGTTCCTGCTTTCTCACTGTGTGTGGTCTACTGCTCTCTCCTATGTATGCTCTGCCGCATTCGCATGGTAGGTTATATACACAATTCTTGGGATTCTGATCTTCATTGTATGGTTTGGTTTTGGTTAGTATTCTCCTTAGCGTTCTGGTCGATTTGAAGGCAGTGCGTATCTTGTATTTGCTGGCTATCCATCGTATTTTGTCTGAGGTACCTTGTATACATGGTATTATCGCTATATATTTAGGTTCTTCTTTTCAGGTTACCCGTTCCCTGTTTAGGTTAGGTGTTAGATCGGGGTAGCCATTTTCTTTGAGTGTTCTAGCGATATTACCTTTTTCTTTGTTCGGGTCCTCTTGTTTTGAGCATATCTGTAGTACAAGCATTTTGTCACACCTAACTTCACGTTTTTGTGGTGATTGGAGTTGTAGTGTAGGTACCTCCCCGTGTGGGTAGGTCTAAGCCACATCCTTTAAAGTCTTCCATATATATATATATATATATATATATATATATATATATATATATATATATATTTCTCATGGAAGAGTTTGAAGACCAAGCGATATCCGAATTCACAGAGAAACCAAGGATGTGACTTAGATACGTGGTGGACGATACTTTCGTAGTTTGACAACACGGCAAGCATAAGCTGGATGAATTTCTAAATCATCTAAATAGCCGCGCACGCTCCATCAAATTCACAATGGAATTGGAGTCTGAACAAAAACTGCTATTCCTGGATGTACTTGTACACAGGAATGACAACACTTTCACAAGTGTATACAGGAAACCTACCCACACGGGGAGGTACCTACACTACAACTCCAATCACCACAAAAACGTGAAGTTAGGTGTGGCAAAATGCTTGTGCGATAGAGCAAAAACGATATGCTCAAAACAAGAGGACTTGAACAAAGAAAAAGAAAATATCGCTAGAACATTCAAAGAAAATGGCTACCCCGATCTAACACCTAACTTAAACAGGTAAAGGGTAACCGAAGAAGAAGAACCTAAATATACAGCGATAATACCATATATACAATGTACCTCAGGCAAAATACGAAGGATATGCAGCAAATACAAGATACGCACTGCCTTCAAATCGACGAGAACGCTCAGGGAGATACTAACTAAAACCAAACTATACAATGAGGATCATAATTCCAAGAATTGTATATATAACCTACCATGCGAATGCCGCAGAGCATACATAGGAGAGAGCAGTAGACCACACAAAGTGAGAAAGCAGGAACATAAGAACAACGTCCGCAAGGGCGAAACAGAAAGATCAAGAATCGCCGAACATGTCTGGAACGAATACCACCACATCCAATGGGATAACATACAGATAGTGGCAAAGGACGAGAACACAACTCGTCGAAAACTCAAAGAAGCCACATACATCGCACTAGCAGAAAATCGAATAAGCCTAGCTAGTGTGGAAATGAAACCCATATGGATTCCAATAATGCGCGAAGAGCTTAAGCGCAAAACACCTGCGCAAGAAGTTACTGCGCAACATGCGCAAGAAACAACTGCGCGACCACGAAAAAGTTTAATATACATAAGTTCTATAATATATATATATATATATATATATGATTACTCAGTGACTCAGTGGTAATGGTGCCAGACTAGTAAGTGAAAGGCACCAAGTTCGAATCTGAGAGTAGTCAGGTGCTTGGGAAAAAATTATATATAACATATGAATTCGACTCAAGTGCGAAAACAGTCCTTCTCAGAACTAATCCTCATGACGGAAACAGAGTTCCGAAACGTCGCGCTCAAAAAGCATAAACTGTGGAAATAGGCCGATCAACTCCACTAATAGAAAACCACAGTTACAAAACACTTATAATACAGAAACAGAATGATTAGTTGGCCAGTTTCTTTTATCGTTTGTAACCATGGCAAAGAGAAAGGAATAGATTTCAATAAACTGTCGCATCAATTAGTGATAGTTTTTGAAAAATGTCTTCCATGTGCGCGGATATCCCTAATAATTTTTGTTACATTTGCGATTAAATTACTACAAGCGCAAAATAACAACTATAATTACAAAAGGATATGAAATATATTTTGGATCTAAAAATCGGGGATCTAGGCAGAAGCTGGGCACCAGAAATTTCCTGTGTTAATTGTGTGGTACGTTTAGGAAGTTGGATAAAAAGTCAAAAAAGATCATTACCATTTAGTCTTCCAATGATTTGGCGACAATACTTACGTTTTCCCGTCGATTGTTATTTTTACTCTATACCAACACTAAAAATGGCATTACACAGAAAAAGAAGAAATTAATCGTATATCCTGACAATTCGTCATCACTTTCAGTTCAACGTAATAAAGATGTTCCGACTCCTACACCTCTATTAGAAAATGTTTTGGAAGAACCCAAAGAAAAAGAAGAAAAAGAACAAGAGGAAGAAGTAAAAGAGCAAACAGAAGTGAAAAAACGGTCTCTTCTGACAGAGACTTCACAGATTGGGGATCGTCGCAGGAGATTCATAAAATTACCCAAGAAATATTAGGTTCCAGGTTAAGATAATGGAATATCCTTAAAGAAAATGTCAAATTAGCAACATTTTGGGGTTCTCCAACTTAAGTAATCATACATATCCATGTCTCACTGCCATACAGTACTGACGGGACAAACGCCATTATAGATTGCTCGTTACGTAGCTAGACTCATGCTTTCGTTTCTCATTATCGTCCACATATTTCCAATCACTTTCCTTCCTGCATTGACCCTTCGTCCAATCCCGCCATCCATTATACCATCTGTAGTAAACATTCTACCCAGATATACCAACTTGTCCACTTGTTCCACAATTTCATCTTGTAGAGCAAATACATTACTCTCCTTTCCACCTTACCGATTGAATACCACAATCTTAGTTTTGTTCACGTTTACCTTTAGGTTCGTACTCTCATAGACTGTATCAAACTTCTTCAGAGCAGTTTGTAGCTCATTCGCACTGTCACTTAATAAGACTGTGTCATCTGCATACACCCGAACTCGTACATTTATGTCACCAACCATTACACCATTTGTACCGGTACATGCTTGTCTAAGACATTTATCCATGTATACATTAAACAACCACGGTGGCATCACACAGCCTCCTTGCTCAGTATTCACTCACACCTCCTCCCAACCTAACACATTCCCGGCAACCGTTGTATACTACCCTTATTCCGTTTATTAGACCTTTACGCCATATTCATTTAATATTTCCCACAGCTTCTCCCTATACAGTCTATCGTATGCTTTCTCCAGATCTACAAACGCACAGTACACCTTCCTTTCACACTTAAACACTTTTCAAACACCTGCTAGAGAGCAACCATTTGATCAACACATCCTCTCCCTGGCAAGAACCACCCTACACATCCCAAACCTTAGTTTGTGTAGTTTCTTGTATTCTATCAATCAGTATTCTTCCAAATACTTTACCAGGTACACTGAGCGAACTTATTCCTCGATAGCTCTTGCAATCACTCTTGTTCCCCTTACCCTTATACAGTGGTACACTGATCGCGCTCTTTCAAATCCTCGGCACTTTTCCACACTTAAGGCATACATTGAATAAATTACACAGTCTTCGTATAAGCTTTGCACCTCCATGCTTTAGCATTTCACTAGTGATTTCATCCACACCTGCTCCTTTACCGTTTTCTCTACATAATTTATCCCAATATACTTCTGTTTCATTCACCATGCCTTCTACATTCTCCTTATTTAACCCTTTAATCTTACTTTCTTCACTAATGTACAGCTCTCCGAAATATTCTTGCCAGCATTTCCTCACTTCACAATACTATTTCGTTGCTCGTATTCATCACTCCTGCAGCGTTCTGTTTTGGGCCACGTTTTGTATTTGGACCCATCTCCAGAAGAAATTTTTGTTTCCCTACAAAACATTCTGCATTTTATCTCCTTCCACAGCCATCACTTCCCCGTTACATATTCTCACTGCCTCCTTCGCTTCTTTGTTTCTTAACCCTTAGTCAGTCGCGCGTGGGACTACGAGTCCCAGGGTTTATCATTTTTGAGATTATAACGGAAACAATTATAGCTACAGCATTGCACACTTTTGACATCTCAAACCGATCTTTTACGAATACTTTGCCCGAGTTTCATGCAAAGATTTAGTTTTATTTCTCTGTAAATGTCCAAAGAATACAAAAGGTACCTGCTATGGGATTAGTAATACCAGCGCGATTAGTCAAGTCTCAGAATTGTTGCAGGCTTCGATCAAGTGTGTCGGTATTTATAAGGTCCGTTGTTTATATGTTACATTTCCTTGTACGTTTGTAACTGTGCCGTGAAGTCGTGTAACAAGTGCATACAATGGAAAAACGTTATTACTTTGACAATCCTGCCGACGTAGAAGAGTTATGTCGTTTAGCTTTCGAGGAAATTGACGAAAGTGTCGTTTTACCCGATGATAATTTCAATGAATCGGATGATTCAGAAACTGAAGATAACATTGAAACAAGAATTATTGACTCTGACACGAATCACGATGTTGATAATGAAGATGAATGTGAAGAAGATAAAGAAGCCGGTTATTACATCGGTAAGTAAACGTATTTTCACTGTACAAATAGTTTGTTGTAAAGATAAAATTTCTTGGTAGGTAAAAATGGTGCACAATGGAGAAAAACAGCATGGAAAGCAACTCAGACACGAACACATAGTGTTTTAGTAATATCTCCTGGCGTAGTAAATAGAAATGCCAAATCTGCTACAAGTGAAGAGAATTGTTCGAATTTATTTGTTGATAATAGTATATTGACCATCATTGTCGAGAGCGAGAATAAATATATAGCGACCATAAAAGAAAGATTTTGTCGCGAACGAGATGGCAGACCTACTGACTTTATTGAAATACAGGCTTTTATAGGGTTGTTATACTTAGCAGGAGTTTTTCGAGGCAGGCACCAAAATCGATTTTTGGGCAACTGATGGATTAGGAATTGGTATATTCAGAATGACAATGTCAGAAAGGCGATTTCGTTTTCTTTTACGATGTATCAGGTTCAACGACCGATCTACACGATAAAAAAGATGTAAGACTGACGAATTGGCAGTAATTCGGGAAATTTTTGATTTAGGCCAAAACGTCACTATAGATGAGATGCTTCCCGCATTTCGTGGTCGTTGTGGATTTCGGCAGCATATACCGTCAAAGCCCACAAAATATGGCATAAAAATTTTTTGCTTAGCTGATGCAAACCTTTTTTATACTGCAAACATGGAGATTTATTGCGGCCAACAACCTGATGGGCCGTATAAAAATAAAAATTCTGCAGAAGCTATCGTCATGCGAATTCCTGAACCAATTTATGGCAGTGGGAGGAACATTACCGAAGATAATTGGTTTACAAGCTTGAAACTTGTCAACCCTTGTATCCTATGTACCGAAGAGGGGCAAGACTGTCGTATTGCTCTCCAGTTTACATACCTCAAACAGTGAAGTTGCAGGCGACAGCAAAAGAAAACCTGAGATTATTCAGTTCTATAATGCTACAAAGTCAGGAGTGGATGTAGTGGATAAACTGTGCGCTACTTACAACGTGGCCAGATCTACAAGAAGACGGCCGATGGTTGTCTTTTACCATTTATTAAACGTAGCAGGAATAAATAGTAAAATTATATTTTTGGTAAATGGCAAAGAAATATACCTTGAGGAGGGAGTATCTAAACAAATTAGCTCTAAGCTTAGTTGACGAATAAATAAGGAAGAGGTCACTGATTCAAAGATTGCCAAATAAACTGAAGAACATGCTGGCAAAATATAAACCAGCAACACTTGTGACCAACCTGGGACGAGTCAAGTTGAAGATCAAATTAGAGCGAGCTGAAAAGGATTAAAAAGAAAACGTTGTGACGCTTGCTACAAGATATCGAAGAAGGATGCCAGAACAACCTACGCATGCAAAAAATGTAATACCTATGTATGTTTAAAAAAACATGTCAAAGCAATTTGCGAACATTGTCTAGAAGGTAAACCTGAAGAAAAACCTAGCTTGTGAGTCCGAATAAAAAAATACTGTATTCTGTATACTCTCAAATTATAAAAATGTATGAAAAAAGCAATTGAGTCATAAATTCTTTAGTTACATTTATCCTACTATACTAAAGTCAATTACCATAAACAATTTCAGCGAATCTACAAAGAAAGAATTAAAAATTGGACCAAGCTGTTGTTATGGGACTGGCTGTCCCACCGCGACTAACGACGTTACATATAGCGGCGCGCCTAATACACCTTATACAATAGATTTTTGCAGCAATCATTGCCATGTACCCATATTTTTTCTTACATACTGCCTTTTTTGCCATTCACGGCACATAGCATGCAATAAGAAAAATTCTTCAAAACTCCACTTTTAATTCTAGCCCACATTACCCGGGGCGATACTAATTCGTACTGTTTAACACATCTTTTCGATCTTTCACTTACGATCACCCCAACTCCTTCTGCGCATGCTCTTCAGCCTCAACTCCTGACCACAGTGCTAAGCTGCCATCTTCCATCTCCACAGCATCCTTTACTTTGCGCTTTGTTTCCGATACACATAGGATACCAAGGTACCTTTCGTACATTACATTTCCAATTTCAAATTCTTTACCATGCATACCTCTAATATTCCACGTACCGCCTTGCCATTCTTTCCTTGCGTAGTCGTCAGCAACGGGGTCTGTCTGTTTCGACCTTGATCGCCTGCTGTAGCCAGCTCGATCTGACGCAATTGTATTGTTCTGTTGAGCAATACCACAGCGGACAGACCGGTTACTAGCCAAATCCTGCCCCAGGTTGTACTTCGGTAGTAGGTAAGATTGGAGACTTTTGGAACACACCACATTTCCAAGGTCCCACATTTCTAAGGTTGCCACAAAACCAAGGTCCCCACCGTACCAAGGTCAAAAAAAGCGCAATGTGTGACCTAATTACATATTATTACCACAAAACCAAGGTCGCAAACCCTGCTTTCCTGTTCCACTACTACAAGGCCATCACTGTGACCTACTTTAAAACCACTCTTCCCTGTTCCACAATTACAAGGCTATCCGTGTGACATATCATTACCACAAAACCAAGGTCCCAAACCCCGCTTTCCTGTTCCACAACTACAAGGCTATCCGTGAGACCTTTCATCACCACAAACCACGCTTTCCTGTTCCACAATTACAAGAACATCCGTGTGACCTGGTTTCTACTCTATACCCCACTTGTATGTTTGTTGCTCACTTGTATGTTTTTTGCCCACTTGTATGCTTTTTGCTCAACCTCACTTTTTACCAAAATAAAAGAAAACGATATGTTAATATATTTAATTCATGTAGAAACATGTACAAATGTATTACTCAGATATATGATTTTCTTTAGGAATAAAACATTTTGATTTAGTACAAGTGCAGAAGGTCCTCTCCACTTCCGTTTCAGTACATCTGCGCGGACGTGGTGCGAGGAGCTGAGCATACGTGCAATGTGGTGCCCATCGTAGATGTTCCTGTAACGGATTGACATCTGGCTGCCATCGGTTTATTCTAACCCCACACATGAAACATTCAACCGTATCGTCTGAAGATGTGGAAATGAATCCTGCTGCAGCAAGCGATGAGGGTGAGTGAACCCCAGACCATGCTCTATACGTTAGTAATCGTTTATCGAAACAATTGTAATACTGAGGATAATAAAAGTTCGGTGGCACGTCGCACATGTTTTCACTAGAGGATAAACTAAGCGACTGGCATAAAATATTTTATTACATACAATATATAGACAGCAAAACAAAGTATTAATAATCAACATAACATACTTCCTCACACAAATAACAAGAATCATCATAAACATCGTATAAAGTGGTTAATGGCGCTCTACATGATGAGCACCAGTATTCATCATGTGAAAGGTAGTACAACATTGTCCATCGCTCCATATGGGTGTGGTGGTCCACCACGCGGTAATCTCCTGGTTTCAACGTGGAGTAACATGCATAACATAAACACATACCACCAAGCAGATGGTAGCGAATGTACAACGCAACTATGTGAGAGTAATCTTTCAAACTACTCCCCGAGACGTGGTCAGAGATTCGCTTGCCCAAGGTGTCAAACCATGCCGAATCCCACTTTACATCTTCATATTGCATACGCACTACTGATGTTATGGAAGGCGGTAGTATTCCTTTCTTTTCAAAATTTACCCAGTTCGGAATTAATTGACATGCCCGTCGCGTACTAATTTGAAATAAGGTTTGTGGTTGGTACACTTCAGGAGTCTTCCAATCGTCTTGCACTGGAGTAACTGACATTGTGAAGATCGGTAACTATGGTATATGTAAAAAACCCCTCCCCTTAAGTATACCAATAATACTGAGTGGGGGTATGTAACCTTGTGTAGTGAACTTGTTGTGGCAAAGTGGAACAACCTTGGAAATAAGTATGCCTAGGAATCCTTGAAGTAGTGGTGAATACAAGGTTGGGAAAAAAAATCAAAATGAGTAACAGCCTTGAACGAAAAGAAAACCTTGAAAAGGTGTAACCGACAAGACCGCTAAAGCAATGTGTGGTATAATCGTGAAGGTCACGTAAGTAGCCTTGAGGAGGGTACATAGTGGGGAGAGTGTCATATATACAAGAGAGGGAATGTATGTAAAGCCAGTATCGTATATAATGGATAACATCGTACGTCAAGCCATAGAAAAGGCGAAGATTATCGGTGCTATAAGTTCAAGTAAATATTGCGATATTTTGCTTAATAATGTGCATTATTTCTTAAATAAAAGTAAAACAAAGTTTGTTAGTGTCGGTCTATCACCCAAATTTGGATTTGAGCCAGTCGTAAAACTCGGTGGATCGAAGAGTGTTGGAGTGGTGTTTGACAAGCAGGAATGGCGTATACTTATGGATAATCAAGGGGTAATTAATTACTAATTATTTCTACAGTCCTGAAGGAACATGGCTACCTACCAAACTGGGATCGAAGACTGTCTCGTACGAAAATATTAGCAAGAAAAAAATTATACGCCTCTGTGATAGTGAAGAAGTTGATGTCTATTTAGGATGGGAGTCTATAGAACAGTTATGGAAGCTTTTGAAGATAATATATTACCGGTTGGAGTTGGCAGATACTGTGAACTTTCCAGAGTTTTATAAAAACCTAATAAAGTCGGCAGCGGCAATTCCTGAATGTAGCATTCACCAAGTTATAGGTCCATTGCATGATGTATTTGAGGTCAACATAGCCTGCCTTCTGGAAATGGAAGAATTTGCCAAGGAGAAACTATATATGGATATGGATCTTGCCAAACCTATACCTGAAAGGGGGATAACGCTTGTAGTCAATAGGGGATAGTATTAGGTGTTAGTCAATATGTGGATGTGTTATAGTGCGGAGTCGTGGCCTAAAGCTGTAGATTGTGTTAGTGCAGTCCAAAGACTAATATGCCAGTTACAATCATTAGAATTCGATGCTGATCATGAAAGAGTGTATGGAATGGGTAGATTTAGTGATGACTATTTAAATAATTTAGTTAATAAGTATGGGGAGGAATACGCCTTTGTGAAAATACTTAACATCGCATGTAGGTGATATAGAGTGTATTTGTTGTATAAAGCGATTAATAGAAGACCTTAAAGAAATATCATTGGAGCAATTTATACACGAAATAGAAAGATATTTACCGAATTTTGAGCCATCAGATGACGACTCACCCAGTGAAGAAGGTGTGCATTAATGAGTCCAAAAACGTAGTTCACTACATAGTAGTATAGGAGTTGGCGCACAGGCATGCGCGAAAAGGAGAATGGGAACAAATAGCTAGAGATTCTGCACGATTTAAAAAAAGAATAGATGACTGTGGTAATATAATTTCAGCAATTCTCGAAAAACAGCATCGTGAGTGTGTGTTTGTCAGACGCTTTAGTAGTATGTAGTGATGTATATGTATAGGATAGTATTAACAAAAAATTAAAAAAGAAGATCTGTTTATTGCATATTAATATTACAATATATATAATTATGGTTAATTAGCGTATTACACAATGTCTTTGGTAGAAATCCAGGAGTTGTGAGAAGTACCAAACCCAACCACTTAACGAGAGCTTTATTCCCTTGACGTCGGATGACACGTTCAACTAGATGAATGTCTGGATGTTTAACACTTTGTAGTTCGGGCTCATAGAACCGACCTTGAATCTCTTCATCTTGACTATCACGTAATGTGTAGGTGAGTGGGCTTGAACGTTTAACGGTTGATATTCGAAAGACTTTGTAACTCCAATTAGGTGTGTACCCCTTAGAGAATATGCTTCTATGTTTGCTAATGCGTACATGTTCCCCCACTTTAAATTTAGGTGTTTTACGGTCAAGAATTTTTTGACATTTTAAATGTTTTGAAATAGATGCACTATTTTTTCCGATACATCTACCGGTTTGTATCCAGTTGTTCTATGCTTTCTTGAATTATACTCGGCGACAATGTGCGGTAATATTGATAGCCACTTATAGGATCCTTGCATGCTGAAGGTTTTCCACATTATTGCTTTAAGGGTGCGATTTACACGTTCCACTATACTACTTTTCAAGGTGGAATAACTACTGTAATGATTGATATTAAATTTTTCATTACTTTTTGAATTCAGCATTATAGAACTCAGTTCCCATATCAGTTTGTATATGTGTAGGTGTCCTTTTCAAACCAGACAAAAGTTTATCCATTACATCCGCGACCATTTTACCATTCTTGCGTTTGATGGGAAAAGCCCAGACATATTTAGAGAATGCATTTATTATTACTAAAATGTATCGAAATCCTTTATTCATCCGAGCATATGGTATCATTTCCACTAAATCAGCTTGAAATAGATCATTTAAACCTTTTAGTACAACACAACGCCGCGGAAAATTTATTCTTGCAGGTTTGTGCAGTTCTTCGACAACATCGGCTTTACTCATTTTTTTTGTGCTTTGGATTTTACTACGAACTCTACGTTGAATATCGTTGCAGTTGAAAACTTTACAAACGTCGGCATGGTTACACGAATTACATCGTTCCTCTTAGGAGGTTGACCAATTACATCCTTTGCCAGCTCAAATGTTGTACCATCTATGTTAAGCTCAAGAGTTGGATGACTCCACCTGCAATGTACTATAGTACCGTCGTTACAGGGATAGGTATATTGATCACCGACGCCGGTAGATACACTAATTGTCTTCTTTGCGGCGATTCCAGAAAATGAAATAAAAGTTTCATAAGACAGATCGCTATGATGAACAATATGTTTCCCAAATTTATCCACTGTCATTTGATGATGAAGATGACCGCCAAATTTATCTATTGGCATCACTGGTGGACATATAGTACTATCTGTAGTGATAGTCGTAGTAACAATGAAAGGAAATGACTATAGTGGTAGGTTTATAACAAGTTCTGTTACTTTATTACTTTTGCGTTACGTAGTTCATCAATTATATATATTATTTCGTTGTGATTGCTAGTATTTCCTGCCGACATTGATCCTAATAATTCCTTAACCAATCGACTAACTTATTCGGATTATTCCACGGTACAAACTCAATAGGTTTATTATTGTATCGCAATAGCTGCAGTCCACCACCTCTTTTGGATATAGAAGTTGTTCGAGATCTGGTGGCTGGAGGTGCAATAGACGATGTGGCAGAACGTTTTCTAGGCTGAAGTAATGGTTTAATGATTTCAAGGTACTTCTTACTATTAGTTCCTCGGATTTGATCATCAGGGTTATAATTACGTCGGGCAGCATGCGTACGACGCAAAATGTCATTGTAGTGCAGTAGATCCCTCTTTTTGTATCCCGAAGGAACTTTTTTAAAAAGTAGTTCATATAATCCCGGTGTTCCCTCATAATCTAGGGATGATCCATCGAGAAGAGCGATTCGCAAATTTTCTCCAAGAAAATCTAGTTCAGCATCGCCTATAAAAAATTTCTCTTCTTCAGGAATAAAATGCACACCGTACGTTAAGTCATATTCATCTTCGGTATCTCTAAAGATACCTTCGACGTAGTATTTCGCTAATCCTTGGTATTGATTAAGATACTCTTCAAAGGCGGGTTGAGATCCAGCAGCTAGTAGTTCCGATTTCAATTGTTGTAAAGTAGGAATTTCCACCTCGTCGTCATGTGTGACATCAGCAATTACAGATTCTTGTAGAGGTGTGGGAATGGTGTCAGGAACAATAGTACGCGGCTCCTTACGTATTCTAGAGGATTTCGGTGTATAATGTAAAATACTTCATTTTATGTGCAATGGACTCCTTTTTCCGACTTCTGGCGTAAGGGGTTCAGCTTTGATGAGAGAACCATCATTTTAGTAATTAATTGTTTTAATGGTTGTGTAATAGCTTTAAAGTGTGCCTCCATTGCACGTTCTGTAAGTGCAGTATCTTCTTTCAAACTAGCATATTTCTATTATTATAAGTTTTTGTTATGAACGAATATGTTCAAAGGTAAATATGTAATTAATTATTATTAATTTTATTAAATACATAAAAAGTTTACCTCGGTAGATTCGAACCTGACCTGTACTTTCTAGAGTACCGCAACCAACTGCGCCACCAAGGTTCAAGCCCCAATCGATGCAAACTTTGTCTTTATGTATGTATATATTTAGAATTTACATCAGTTCTACATACATAAAGACAAAGTTTGCATCGATTGGGGCTTGAACCTTGGTGGCGCAGTTGGTTAGCGCGGTACTCTAGCAAAGTACAGGTCGTAGGTTCGAATCCTACTCGAGGTAAACTTTTTATTTATGTATTTAATAAAATTAATAATAATTTTTAATTACATATTTACCTTTGAACATATTCGTTCATAACAAAAACTTATAATAATTTAATATTAGTCAAGTTGCTTTGGTATGTGTGAATCCTTGCGATATTGCAGGCTCACATTCCATTAATATAAGTAATTTGATAGTAATCTCATTATATTTAGAATTTACATCAGTTCTACATACATAAAGACAAAGTTTGCATCGATTGGGGCTTGAACCTTGGTGGCGCAGTTGGTTAGCGCGGTACTCTAGCAAAGTACAGGTCGTAGGTTCGAATCCTACTCGAGGTAAACTTTTTATTTATGTATTTAATAAAATTAATAATAATTTTTAGCATATTTCTGTTGCACACTCTTGCGAGCACGCAAAATGTTTTGTACTAAGCGCTCCTCCATTACGACTGTACGTTGACAGTCCTAGTAGATTATTTATACTGCAATGAAACAGTCAAATCTCTTACGGTAACGACCGTTATTAACATCGCTTTCTTTATCAATCACAAGAAATCCGAATTTATCACGCCAGTAACAGCAACACAAGTCTTTAAATCTATCAAATGACATATCAACATTAACGTGATCATCGTACACATGCTTGAGATTAGTGTGATCTTGTTGAAAAAGAACAAGTAAATTCGCATTATCACGTATAAGCTGTTTTGGAATTGAAGAATACGTTTGACACAGATAGAAACAATCATTATTTCGATGTCTGCCAAAACAAAAATGATCTCTAATTTCATTTTGTTTATGACATGCTACATCATCAAAAATCATTATTGAATTTTTACGGGACTCACTAGGAGGTATAACATCACTATTATCACTGTATTCGAAATACCTAATTTCCTTTATGGGTGCCAGTAACTCCCGCAGGTACTGGTATTTAGGTTGGTATAGAGATTTGCAATATATATATATATAGACATTTTCAAAACGTAAGCCATTTGGATGTTCTAATAAGCTAATCATAACATTGGTTTTTCCACAGCCGGATGGTCCGACGATTATACCTCGTTTACATCCCCCTTTTAGTAAACCGCGGTGTTTAGAGTACTGCTACTTGTTAGGAGTAATGTCATAATTTTTGATAGGTAATTCTGTATCTTGCGGAATGAAACGGATGTCACCCATTATGGTACTAAACCACGACTTGTATGACGCTTCTATATATATACACCACGTGCAGAAAGTAGTTTAGTAGTGAAGTGTCAGTCAGTGTGGTATGAAGTATACATCCCAGCGTCACAGGAAAAAAAAGGGTTCAGGATTAATTAATACTTTAATAAATAAATTACCCGTGGAGTTGCATATACCTGGATATCGATATTGTGGGCCAGGCACCCGTTTACAAAAACGATTAGCTCGTGGCGACAAAGGTATTAACGCATTGGACGAAGCGTGTAAAGAACACGATATTGCATACTCCCAGTCAAACAATCTAGGACAACGACACATAGCAGATAAGACTTTACAACAAAAAGCTTGGAATAGATTTCGTTCTACCGACACTACCTTTGGAGAAAGGGCAGCTGCATTAACCATAGCTGGTATAATGAAAGGAAAACGGACAATGGGAATGGGTGGCAAGTCACGGAAAGGACAAAAGAAATTAGGAATGGGAAATAAATCACGACGAAGGAAGCATTCTCGCAGAGCAATTTCGTTTAACAAAGCAGTCCTTCTAGCCCGACGTCGTGTTGGTGGTAAACTTCGATCATCTTTAAAAGCGACAATACAGCAAGCCTTGAGCGCTCTAAAACACAAAAAAATTATGTCACCCAAGAGCAGAATATTGCCAATACCAAAACGTGGGGATTCATACCTCTTATTCCCTCTTTGCAGCATTAGGAGCTTTAGGGTCTCTAGGTGGCGGTGCTGCGGCAGTCGCAAAAGCGGTAACTGACGCAAAAGCTGCGACAAAAACGTTATACGAAACCAAACTACACAACCAAGCAATGGAAGCAGCTGCATTAGGAAAAGGTTTATACATAAAGCCATATAAACGAGGGTTAGGTATATATTTACAACCGTATTCAAAAAACTCCCACTGAAGCTACCACGTCACGCCTTAAGTCATGTTAAGCTATCAAAATTTGTGGAGCAATTACAGATTCCCTATTTTAGAGGGATATATATGCGAGATAACTTACCTACACGAATCCATGCGAATGAATGTGGTATTGTGAATCTGGATGATCAAACTAACAAGGGTACACACTGGACAGCTTACATTAAGCGTAACAGGCATATTACATATTTTGATAGCATAGGACATATTAAACCACCCTTTGAATTACTCCACTATTTTAAAAGTGATGGTAGCAGAAACACAATTGAGTATAACTTTACCAAGGTTCAAGATTTTGATACATACAACTGCGGTCATTTAGTCTTACACTTTTATATGACTGTTCGTACTGATTTTCAGTAGTCGTTACGTGATCGTAATGTCGTACACATTTACATTTACCGGCAAAAGTGTATCTTGCAAGCAACCTTTAATCCACCGATTTTTCTTGAGAATGAGTCGGAATACGTAATGGGATTGACTAGTTTTGAATCTTTCAATACTATACAGAATGTTACTTCAAAGAATAACCAACTCGTATTTGGAAACGATAAAATTACAATACCACCAGGATCATACGAAATCGCGGATGTGAATAAATATATTAATGAGTTAGTGAAAAGATCGAGAGCATTTATGCATTTACAAGCGAATAATAATACTATGAAAGCAAGTATGAAAGCAACCCATGACATTAACTTCAATGTGGAAAATTCGATAGGACCTATGCTGGGATTTAATAAAACTGTTTACCAGGCTCACAAAGTGCATACCTCTGATACTCCTATTAACATTATCAAAATTAACTCATTAATTATCGAGTGCAATATAACCAGTGGTAGTTTTAAGAATGGTGAAACATCACACATAATTCATCAGTTCTTTCCCAGTGTACCAGCGGGTATAAAATAATAGAGTCCCTCAACATGTCATCTATCTACCTATGAATACATCTACCATTTCGACAATAACACTTAAAATAGTAGACCAAAACGGAGATCTCGTCAATTTTAACGGGGAAGTCATAACGATAGGACTACATTTAAAAAAATATGGTGACGCGCTATAACACATGTGCATGTACCCAGTGCAAATCAAACTATAAAAGATCAAAGTGTGGAAAGGTGAGAGTCAGTAAGCGTTCAGGCGCCCAAAGCATTGACACCACAGAACAAAGCATTATTGGAAGTCTCGGCTTTACAGTACTACAATGAGTATATTAAACGTTAATGAAAAAGTTGTCGTTGATAATGCTATCGTTAATTCCGAACTGCACACCCATCAGCCATACACTACCAGATTTGGAAACAATGATGAAATCAGGATACCCATTCAGGAAGACATGTGCACTCTACCATCCGAAAGCTATGTCTACGTAGAGGGACGATTATTACGTCAGGATGGTACTGTCTCTAACACCGCAAGGTTCGTTAATAACGGTATCGCATTTTTATTCAGTGAAATTAGATATGAAATGAATGGAATAGTGGTAGATTCCGTAACGAAAGTAGGATTAACGTCGACAATGGAAGGATTGGTATCATTGACGTCCAATGATCTCGCCCGTCATGAAAATGCAGGTTGGTTTCCTACTGCAAACAGTACACTAACAAATGCTCAAGGATACTTTAACGTTTGTATACCGTTGCGAATGCTACTTGGCTTTGCCGAAGATTACAATAAAGTGATTTTGAACATTAGACAAGAACTGGTATTAATTCGTAGCAACATTGATACCGACGCAGTAATTTCAACTATAGAAGAAGCATTAAAAGTTAACATAGATAAGATATATTGGAAAGTTCCACACATCATTCCAGCATTAGCAGAGGAGTTGGCGTTAACGAAATACATTGATAAAAATGTAAATACGCCAGTAGCATTTAGAAGTTGGGAAACCCACATCTATCCCGCCGTTCCAGCAACAGATAAGCATACATGGGCAATCAAAACATCTACTAGTATAGAAACACCTAGATACATTATTATAGGATTTCAAACTGGGCGAGAGAATAACGTTATGCAAGATACGAGCAGATTCGATAAATTTGCACTAAATAATATTCGCGTGTTCCTGAACACGGATCGTTATCCGTATGACAATCTCAACGTTAATTATGATAACAATTGCTTTGCTACGTTGTATGAAATGTTTGCTAAATTCCAAATGTCGTATTACCAAAGAGAGGGGCAACCATTACTCACCCCCACGCAATTTACCACAGCTGCACCGTTGATTATCGTAGATTGCTCAAATCAAAAAGAAGCATTACACTCTAAAGCAGTAGTTCTTCGTGTGGAGTTTGAAACAGCGGCAAACATACCTGCCAATACGATAGCATACTGTGTTATACTCCACGATCGTTTAGTTACATACAACGCGTTAACCAAAGCAGTACGACAGTTGTAATACAATGTCCGTCATAGTCGATGTACAAAGGTTTAAAATTTCAAAAGCTTTTATACCAAAAGAACTCGCCATTTATAATGGGAAAGAAATTGCCCATTTTATCTTTAAATCACCGTATCCCTGGCATACATTGGATGCAGAGAGTCGTCGTCAAGCTACTTGGTTAATGCAAAACCAGCACTGTATTAAATGGGAAGAAGGGTATACACCACCACACCACTTTCGAAGAATGCTCGAGAGATTGATTCAGCCAACAGATTCTGTCTATGTCAAGGGCAGAGAGAAAGCAGATTACATCAGAAAATTTGTGACCCAGCCTGTTATTGAACTTGAGAAAAGTCCACCTTTTCCTGCTATGCAACCCGTTTGTTACTTTCATTGTGAATCATTATGTCACTGCGCTTTGTCTACGGTATATCATTTATATAATACATATATAATGCAATAAGTCTTGTACACATTTTTTAATAAAAAAACTAGTAAATAGTCATTCTCGTATTTTTTTATTTATAGAACATAGTATTTGTATAGCATATATTCTCTTACTAACGAATTAATACATAATATTAATATATGTTAAACAACTAAAGGAATAATACAACTTATTATTAATATAAGTTTCATTATGGAGAGAATATAGGAAAGAAACTAGCAAGTGTCAGTACCCAAACTGTTCTTCTTTTCTTTCGGTTAATATAAATTCATTTGCTTAGCAACCTGCAATAGTTCGCTCACCGGATCAGCATTCTCCAATTCCGGTATTCGCCAATGCCCCCACGCCAATGTGGAACACGTATCACGTAGTCGATATCGTTTGTCATCCTGGGACCTAAAGGTGATTTTGTTTAACATTTCGGTATATATATATATATATATATATATATATATATATATATATATATATATCATGTAAGGTTGATCGAAACACAAGCATTTTACACATTACTGTTTTATCAGACCCTCCGCAACCGCTTTGTAGTCTACTTCCGTCAACACTTTCTGAATAACAACTTTCTTAACACCTTTCGCTTTCTTAACAACTTCATTATCAGCAAGCTTCAGACAGTATGACTTCGATCCAGCACCATAAAAATAATGAATCGCTTTCCCTGCGTACTCATCTTTCATTCGTCCAACGACGGAAGCAGTCGTAGGAATACCATTCAACTCATTTTGATAGTTGGAAGTATCATATTCGTCTAAATTGTTTCGCATGTGTGCATACATATCATCAGTTACTATCTCAACAATCAAAGAATCCGTGTCAGTATAGAGCAACGTGACATTCTTGCCATAATGAGCTCGTAAGATATCATAAAAAAAACCGATACATTATAATTTTAGAAAGATCTAAAATACTGAATCCGACATAGACGGGTTTGTCGTACGTAACTACCTGTTTCGACAATTCCGCCGCAAACAATTTATCAGTGAATTGAATAAAATTTTTAAATTGCGGTTTTGCAACGTACCGTGCTAGACCTACCCGACGACCGTTATTTTCCCAATGTGTTAACAGTTTAATAACTCTTCGTTTATCGACATTTTCCATTGTTTTACCAAACACACCATTATTCATAATTTTATAGAGATCCTTTTCGAACTTGTTCTGTGCTGTGCTGCGGAGAGCGGTATTAAGGTCTACGTATGGTATTAGCCACGGACTCTGACGAAAGCGTAAAACCCTATGAATACGAGTAACAATTAAGCCATGCTCTATACATTGTTTTAAATAGCGGTAATGTATAACGTAGTTGGTCTTATCACACAGGTTAGGGATTAATTTCTCCTCCTGGGAATGTGGTGCGCAGATCATTTCAGGACAAAACGGATAATCGTTGTGTTCGTCATGCAGATGGTGGGGATAATGTATATCAACCTCCAGCACAAATCCAACATCGGCGTCATCATCAATCTTTACTACGTCAAAGTGTTCTATTTCCTCTTGAGGTAACCACATAAACCCATCGTGGGGCAGGTATTGCTGCATACTCCAGCCGTATAAATTCGTGGCATCTAAATATTGTAAAAACACTTTCGGTTGTTTAGGATCATAGTTTGGAACAAACTCGTTATTAGCGATGCTTCTCCGCTTGATACAAGTACTTACTCCACCCCGAATACCTTGTTTAAAAAAGTGATACATATCCATATCCGTCAGTAATTCTAGCTCTACTTTCGTACATTTCAACATGGCATCCCACGCCAATCCAGGTAAAGTGACATTTACTAAAGCTGTCTACGTACGCATAAGGGAAACTACCTTTCTTTCTCACTAAGTTGAAGTCGCTATCATTACTAAAATATTTCCGTACCTCCATACATTGATCATCTGATAAATTCTGAGATAGAGTATCTAAGGATGCAGCCATGAATCTACAACTATCGACGAAACGTAAATTAATGTATTTCTTTTCCCTGATACCATGACTGTTTACATATTCATCAACAAAAATATGCTTACCAAACGTTATATATTTTTCACTGTTAACCGGAAGTACGGTAATTTCTTCCGTTTCACTCGCTAACTGTTTAATGAACAGGTGAACATCATAACCACTGAGATTATGTAGAAAAACGGGGAGAAATGTAGGTACCTGGTAGTTTAAGTTACACGTTGAATGTGCTGCACCACGATACTTACCAGTAACATGACAGTGATCTCGTACTTTCGGATTTGTCGGATCGCCCGTAAAGTGCTTGCCGCATATGTAACAACATACACTGCATTCATACGTAACCTGCTGTTCATCCGTTAATGGTGTCATTGGAACAATAGCTTTGAAATGTTCATTATATATCCGTTTTACATCACTTTCCAGTCGTCTTATAAATATCTCCCTGCATTACTCCCCTATACAGCTCTAACTTAGACCACGCATCGTTTACACTACACTTAATGTAATAACTAAACGAGTATGGTTCGTGTTTACACGTTTTATCGTGAACGGTTTTTCGGGATCTGGTTCAGCCGTATCTACCGGTACTAAGAGCGCTTCAAAATCTGCATATATTACGAATGGTAGAATCATTTGTTTCTGATAGTTCCGAAACGCGAGTATATTTTCCGCGTAGAATTCCCCGGTTGTCTTTTTTTTGTTTCACGCCCGGTAATTTTGTATATACGAAGTTACAGTCGTGTGACACGTGTCGGGTTAATTGCTCCTCGGATCTAAAGTAATACAAGCATGCATCACAAAAATACATTGCTCCGTTCCGCCGAGTTATTTGGTTGCTAAGTAAACGAGAAAAATTTTTTATCCATACATAATGCTGATTATCTGTTTGGTTACTGACTAATAATAATAAATTAACATGGACTGCCTGTTTGGCTTTGGTATAATAGAGAGGCCCCACTACCTCTGTGACACGCTGACCATCACGATACGTATCGTCTAACCCATAAACATTGATGGAAATGTTGTTATTGCTCTCAAACGTTGAAATATTCATCAGCTTAACAGGGAACTGTACACCATTCCAGTTGAATAACGTCTGGAAATCAGGGTAAGAAGATGTGCGTTGTGGTACTCCCGTTGGTGTCACTAGTGCCGATACAACAGCCCATGCAAAGCAGCAATTATCATTATTTTTTACATTGACTACAGCGTGTTTATGTGCGATTTCGGCGGAGACAGCCATATAGGATGAACCAGTGGTGGGGGAAATTTTAAGCAGGTTTACCTCTATATACACGAATTGCACCAGGGACCACCCTAAAACAGTTGTTACTAATCGATTACACCATTAGTCACACTTACCAGAATCTTTATGCTGAAATTCGGATTGCTTTGCATCCAATATTTTACTTATTCTTTGGAAATACTCTTCTAACACCGTCCCTACACTGAGAATATCATACTTAGTCTGAAAGGATTTCAGTTCTGTGCTTTCCTTACTGTTCAAAAAGTATAAACCAAACAGCTCAACATTACATTTTAATGAGTAGTGTTTCTGCAACTGATTTTGTACTACCTTCAATACGTTCCCTTTAACCTCTGCCATAAAGGTGGACACATCAGTATGAGTATTGCATGGTGACAGGCGGTATGACACAATGCGTTGTTTAAACGCATTTCGAATCATTTCAACCCCAGTAGCGACAAGCAAACATACATTTGCTTTGTGCCTATTGCTTCTGAGGTGTCCTTGGAATGCATACCTAGGTACATCCATTGAACAATCTGTGCTGTGCACACTTTCACCACTTTTTTTCGGTTGTACCGGTTCATCGCGTTGGTCAGACTTCCACTTCCTTGAGTTGCTCAACCCTGATGGTCCGGGATTCGCATTATCCTTCGCATAGTTTACCCCAGATGGTCCTGGTTGCACAAAGGAATCAGTAACATGTCCATGTACTGCTTTGTTATCGTCCGAAGCGATCCCTTGCACCACATTGCTCCCTGTGGTTTGGTTTTGTAACGAAACCTCCTGCATGCCAGATGGTGCAGTAGATACTGACATCCAGCATGCTGTTTTTTGATGTCTCAGTAAAGAATCCTTTCGAGAAAATTTCTTGAGACATTCACATTGGAACATTTTTGCTGCAACAAAGAAAGAATAATAACTATATGCTGAAGTGTAGGTTGATGTGAATAAGGGTACTATACGTGTTGGATAGGAAGGGTAGCCGGGAGAGATACGAAACTAACACTTACTATTCTTTGAAGACATGATGTAACACCGCTTTATAAGACTTGAAACTTTACTTGGTGGCGCATAAAGACGGACTGACACTGTAGTGGAACCGCTCCGTCTTAAATACAAAATTTGAAGTGTTGGGGGGAGTGGGGGGAATTGGAATGAGGGGCAGAAGTGGTGAATCCGGACTCCCCCTCTCCCCAGATAACCGAGTTGCTACCTCAAGTAAAAATATCATTGTTCACATTTGAAATTCTTCTTTACTTCTACATATAAGTTCCAACATAATCCTTGTTACACCATTGAAAATCCTTTTTCTACCTTCCAACCTACATATACATATGTAGGTATAAAAGGTTATTAAATAGACTTTTTTCACTATCGCTAAATCGAATTATTAGCTCATTTTACAACTTTTGACCAAGTTTCGTCAAGATCGGTCATGATGTCTGGATGTCTTATCTGTATGTGTATGCATGTATGTTCATATCCACGATAACTCCAGTAGGTCTGTTGGACAGTTGGGCCAGACAGTTGCGTGCGCAACTGCTTGAACCCAAATCCCCCATGTGGGAGTTACATTATAGGAAGGGGGGTTAAACAGGAATCCGTTTTGAACTGTATTTGAGCTGGTTTTGGACTGGTTTTGAGCTGGTTTGAGCTGTATTTAAGCTGGTTTGTGCTGTATTTAAGCTGGTTTTGAGCTGGTTTTGAGCTGGTTTGAGCTGTATTTAAGCTGGTTTGAGCTGGTTTTGGGCTGGTTTTGAGCTGGTTTGAGCTGTATTTAAGCTGGTTTGAGCTGTATTTAAGCTGGTTTGAGCTGTATTTAAACTGCTTTTTTTTATCTGTACAGATTCCTGTTTAACCCCCCTTGCTATAATGTAACTCCCATACCTACTAACTCCAGAACGAAAAGACCTACTTGCTTAAAATTTCTATTTAAGCTTCTTCTCATTTTGGAATAGAACTGATTAAATTTCTGGCAGAACTTCAGCGACGAAGAGGGGGAGTTTCTTAGGGTTATTTTTTTTGTTTTTATCAAAAATTGTTCTAAAACAGTTGCATATTTCCAAGTAATAAAATAGCCACACATAGACCTTAAACATATAGACAAATTATATATCCTATACCTTTTTTATGCAATGCATAATTTAGCTGCAAAAAAAATCCTACGATGAAATTTTAATTTTAGTTCAACTTTTTTTTCAATATCTAAATAACAATTAGTTTCATAAGAAAAGGTGTCAACATTTTTCTTTAAAGAATATTTACATCTACATATCTTCTGTTTATCAAGATCTGTAATATATAACGTAGAGCATGTCCACAAATAAGTATGAGTGAAAAAAAACAATGAATAAACAATACCATTGGAATCTTTTAAGTTATTTATTTTTCTTTATACCAACATTTTGTCTTACAACTTCTACATATCTACTAAATTAATGAAGAAATATATAAATGATCATTTTATTTTATACCTTACATCTATACACGTCAATGTCTTTACCCTTTTTTTACTGAAAAACATAAGTTATTAGAAAACAAATGCAATAAGTTATATATTTATAACGCTACCTGTACTACTATAACATAACATTACTTGAAAGGTCATCTCTCTCTGATTTTCAAGTATACCAAAACCGGATATAGCGGATAATGAACTGATGTGGTTATCATAAAAGTAATTGATATATCTTGTAATTTACATACGCTCTTTAATAATAACATAAAAATATTTCAGCAATAATTAGGAAACCAACGTTCATGTTTTTTTTGCTGTTTTATATATTTACACAACTTAGATGTATATATAAATAACTATTAGTACATTATTACACAATTGTTTCTGCATTTTGTAAAAAAATATGTAACTAATAATACCACATTGCAATTTTATAAGAGGACAGCATCTACCTTTGAAACAAATAAGATAACTAGCTGTATTCCTTCATTAAAAAAAAAATACTACAACTGAGTTGACCTTTGTACGTTAAATTTATATAATTATAAAAACGATATAAGTTAAGGTTTTATCACTTTCATCGTTAATATATATAGCTACATTCCTTTAGCTTTAACAATTAAAATGAAATTTAAAAAAAATTGAGAACATTATTTGCAATTTTTTTTATAACAAAGAATGTATTTATAGATTATATACGTGCTCTACAAATACAGTGTAAACGAAATGATGTTATTAGTAATATTACTTAACATACGCTCTTCATTAATACCAAACAATTTATTATTTATTAATTATAGTTGCAGTATAATTAGCTAAATAAATTGTATTGTTTTGCAAGTCATAGTAAATAAACTAATAAGTATTAAATATTGTTTCTGCATTTTGTAAAAATATGTAACTAATAATAGCGCATTGCAATTTTATAAGAGCACAGCATCTACCTTTGAAACAAATAAGATAACTTGCTGTATTCCTTCATTAAAAAAAAACTACAACTGAGTTGACCTTTGTACGTTAAATTTATACAATTATAAAAACGATATAAGTTCAAATTTTATCACTCTCATCGTGAATATATATAGCTACATTCCTTTAGCTTTAACAATTAAAATGAAATTTAAAAAAGATTGAGAACAGTATTTGCAATTTTTATATAACAAAGAATATATTTATAGATTATATACGTGCTCTGCAAATACAGTGTTAACGAAATGATGTTATTAGTAATATTAATTAACATACGCTCTTCATTAATACCAAACAATTTATTATTTACTATTTATTGATTATACTTGCAGTATAATTAGCTAAATAAATGGTATTGTTTTGCAAGTCATAGTAAATAAACTAAGAAGTATTAAATATTGTTTACGAATTCTACTGCAATATTTGCCTGTTACAATGTATACGAAGGTTACCTGTCTAGACTACATCCTGCAATTTTTTTTAATACTCGTAGTTGATCTAGGTCACTGCCAGACACATCTAGCCAATCACGAAGCAGTTTAAATCGTTTCACGGGAGCTTCTGGCTATATAATAGGTTCATAAAACGTATTTACGTTATGTTCTCGAGTAGTCCAAGTCTATCACATCGTTCTAGTATGGGTTGCTGAGACTGGCAATCTAGCTCGAGATCCAACACTTCCTTGGGGTGTGCAAGTCTTAGTTTACACCTTAGTAGGGTCGCTGAGACTGGCGATTCTACCCCAAGGCCTTCTCAGCATTCTGGCTCAACCTACAACACTTCCTTGGGGGGTGCAAATCTAACTTTGCACCCCCAAGGCCTTCTCAGCAGCATCCACTTCGAGTAAGTTATACCCGGACCTACTCCGTCGTCGGTAAGCATAATGCACGAGTGAATGTGTGAGTGTGTGAGTGTGAGTCTGTGCTTCAGTGTGTGTGTGTGTGTGTGTGTTTGAGTGTGTGAGTGTGTGTGTTTGAGTGTGTGAGAGCGCTGAACGGCTTGGTACCACCTGTCACACGGTGAATACTGGCATTCCTCATGTTGAGCACCCCTGACGCAACTTTTTTTATGTGTACGATGACGACTATTTTATATATTATGTGATGAAGTATGTTATGTTGATTCTTTTTTTTTGTATCTCTTGACTATAGTGTCTAGACTACTTATTTCCTGTCAGTCTAGTAGTGTGTTTATCGCTGCTAACATGTGTAACCTAAACTTTTATAATCCTCAGTATTACAACTGTTTTGATAAAAGCTTACTAACGTATGTACTAAATCAACATGTTTTATTCCTACAGCAAATGATATATCTGAGTAATACATGTTTCTAATATAATTTATATGTCTTGCTTTCTACATGACTTAAATATATAATTTGTACATGTCTTTATTTCTATATACAATTTGTACATGTCTGTCTTTCTACATGAATTAAATATATAATTTTTTACATGTCTTTATTTCTATATACAATTTATACATGTCTTTCTTTCTACATGAATTCAATACATAATTTGTACATGTCTTTCTTTCTACATGAATTAAATATATTAACATATCGTTTTCTTTTATTTTGGTAAATAAAGTGAGGGTGAGCAAAAAAAAACATACAAGTGGACAAAAAACATACAAGTGGGAAAAAAAACATAAAAGCATACAAGTGGACAAAAAACATACAAGTGGGCAAAAAAACATACAAGTGGGTAAGAGTGGCAACCAGGTCACACTGATGTTATTGTGCAACAGGAAAGCGCGTTAGGTCGCACGGATGGCCTTGTAATTGTGGAACAGACAAGCGGGGTTTGTGACCTTGGTTTAGTGGTAATGATATGTCACACGGATAGTCTTGTAGCAGTGGAACAGGAAAGCGGGGTTTGTGACCCTGGTTTTGTGGTAATTATATGTATTTGGGTCACACATTGCGCTTTTTTGACCTTGGCACGGTGGGGACCTTGGTTTTGTGGCAACCTTGGAAATGTGGGACCTTGGAAATGTGGTGTGTTCCAAAAGTCTCCAATCTTACCTACTTTCGGTAAGAAAGAATCACCCTTTGGGCGCAAATTAATATATTTGTGATAAAAAATAATAGGATTAATTTCAAATACATTAAACAATTGTGAAAGAACTTTTCTCATAGGCCCTTGTGTCAGGAATATTGATCACGAGGAGATCGCCTTCGTTTTCTATATCATTTATACACAATTTTACTAATTAATCGCACCTACAGCCACCTGCAATTGCGATAACAACCTACAGAAAATATGCAAAAATGTAATATACCTGGTTGACATACATCAAATGTATACGTACTTTGATTAATAAAAACAAGTCATCAGGTACGTTAAGAAGAAACTTGTCTATTTCATCCCTTGAGAAAATCATTGTTTGTCCACATTCTCATGTACATTTAACGCATCTTTCAGCATTGAGTACTGCGTCCAATGGGGTGACGACTGATATTTCCGTGATTATTTATAAAATATCACATGTATTAATGCATATGTGTTACGGTGCAAAAACTTAGAGATTAAGGGAGAGGTAGAGTTCCGTACTCAAGAACCCGACGATTGAAACAATTACATTTTAGTTGCATAGATTAGACCCAGACAAGTTCATGGATCGAAAGTTATGGGGATCGAAAGTTTAGTATGGTAGGCTATAAGAAACACATTAGGGTGTATGAGAGGGGCAAGTAAAAAAATGCTAAAGTTAAACGTATATTTCCGCTTGATAAGTGAGGTATCAATGAACTTGTCTCTATAGTCTTATATTATAATTACTCCAATTATCGAGTTCCTCAGTACGGAACTCGTACCGGGAACTTCAATCCAAACGACGTTTATTTACACAAAAAAAAACAGAATTACAACAAAATTTATAAAAAGCGAGCCTTTTTTTATGAAAGCCTTTCATGACCAGTGTAGCCTTGTTCTTGTCTAGAGTAAGTTGATTAACTCTTATGTACCATTTTCCTTTAGCGACAACGTTTCACTGTCCATGGCCCTTTCCACTGCTTCCTCTTAGTGCTCCGAACCGCATTCATAAACGTCATTAGCTGAAAATATCCCATTAATGTGTGCATAACAAAGTCTTTCAATCTATCTAGAGGACAACGAAAAACGGTCAAAAAGTATCGTTTGTTCCGGGAATACATGTTTACCTGCGTGTGGAACTACATTTTCGTCATTGACATAATCTAGATCTTCATCAACGATATAATCATCTTCTTTAATATCTCAATTCCCCTCCGATTCAATAGACTTTTCCGTTATGTTTTCAGCGTCATGAAACTCTTCACCAACGCCTAGATTTCGTTTATCCATATCCATGTCAGGGTTGTCTGTTTCACTACTCCTTCAACATTGGGCATAACATGATTGCGTATAACAGGATCACTTTGTCTATTACCTCTCAAAGTACTCCTTCTAAGATCCACTTCAATATTATTTTCCTAATTACAGATTTTTTCAGTGTTTGGGTATTCATTCATTGAAGGTTCTATCGCTTTCTCATCAAAAATAACGCCTCTAAACCAATGAATTTCTTTCCCGAATCCAAAACTTGTATTCATCATTATTGCCGTGTCCAACCAAAATGCACTTCTGCTGCAATTTCTTTCTCTCCTGCTTTAGTACATGCGCATAGCAAGGTAAATCTTTATCTGAGGATTCTTGTTAAGCCAGAGTGCATAAGGCGACTAGCGTTCCACTGAAGTAACTTCTGTCCTGTTTCGTATGTAAACACCAGTGTCTACATCTCAGCCCACAAATTCTGAGGAATTATGCGCGTGCATCATTGGTTTAGCAGATTCAACTATAGTACGATTATCGTCATGTCCATTTTGTTCCGTAATATACGGCATAATGAGTCTTTGCTTTATTCCAGATTGCTCAAGTCGATATTTGCCACCGTTATCGCTTAAAAACTCGATAATCATGTGTCCAGCATCTCTGGCCTGACATCATCTTATATATATATATATATATATATATATATATATATATATATATATACAGGGTGATTCGCGAGGAAGTGGCAATATTTTAAAGATATGTCGAGGAAGCCAAAATAAGTAAAATAAACTCATATGTTTAAGTCCGATTTTCATTTGTTTCAGGGATAATTGACTTTTTCTTAAAATGTCAAATCTCATCAATTTTTTGCCTATTACGAAGTACGTTGATGTATTGACCTTATGCACGTAATTCTGAGAGTGAAATCCAGAAAGGAAACTTTCAAAATAATTATTGCCCTTTTAGTAACTTTAAATTTGGCGGCTAATAAATTCTCACTATCGCCAATATTTGCAAAATTCCCTAACAGGGTATTTATTTTTAAGAGTTGACTTTCTGGATTACGCAACCAGAACTTATGTGTAATTAGGTGAAAGTAAGCAACTGAAATGAAAACTGACAGTTAGTTGTTAAAGTGACAGTTGTTCAACATTAGTTTTATGAAGTTGTAAAAATGCCCCACAAATTTAGTCATAAAGAATATGCCGATATGATATTTGTTTATGGGTTCTGTAATGGTAGTAATGTTCGTGCAGTGGAGGAGTATCAACGTCGTTTTCCGAATCGAAGAGTTCCTAACAAGCGAGTATTTCAAACTGTTTTTACACATGCCGGCGAAACTGGGACATTTCCAAGTGCAAGTATTGTTTCTAAAAGAGAACACGGAATCGCTGTTGGACTTGAAGAAGATATTCTGGATGTGGTAGACGAAAATCCAGAGATAAGTACAAGGCGCATCGCAATCCAATTTGAAATACCACAAACAATGGCTTGGAAAACACTTAAGCAACAAGGATTGGACGCTTATCATTTGCAAAAAGTACAAAATCTCCACGAAGGCGATTATCCTTTAAGGCTACAATTTTGTCATTGGATTCGGGAAAACAGAAGATTGTGTAAAGACATTTTGTGGTCGGATGAAGCTCAATTTACGCGAGATGGAATTAACAATTGCCACAATAATCATCGATGGTCGGACGAAAATCCCCGTGCTACGATAGAACACAATTTCCAACATCGATTTACAATTAACGTTTGGTGCGGTATTCTAAATGATCAATTAATCGGTCCTTTCGTATTAGATGCGCGCCTTACTGGACAAGGATATTTAGGTTTTTTAGAAGACCATTTAGAAGAAATATTGGACGAAGCACCTTTAAATATTCGACAACGAATTATCTTCCAACATGATGGAGCGCCTCCTCACTATTCAAATAATGTACGACATTTTCTGAATACCACTTTCGGCGATCTTTGGATTGGCAGAGGCGGTCCGCTTCCTTGGCCACCGAGATCACCGGATCTCACTCCCCTCGATTTTTGCCTTTGGGGATGGATGAAGTCGTTAGTTTATGCTACCAAAGTGGAAACGAGGGAAGCGTTACTAGATCGCATTCTTAATGCAGCAGCTATCATTAGAGCGAACAATCGTTCATTGAAACTCGCTACTAGTGCAGTTTATAAACGCGAAAATAAGTGTATCCAAGTGGGCGGTGGTGTTTTCGAAAATTTTTCGTAAGTTAATGCTTCGAACATTTTTCGTAAATTAATGCTATTTTTGTAATTGATTTTGTAATAAATTTTTGTTTGCTTTTTAAATATCTCTGAAACAAATGAAAATCGGACTTGAACATATGAGTTTATTTTACTTATTTTGGCTTCCTCGACATATTTTTAAAATATTGCCACTTCCTCGAATCACCCTGTATATATATATATATATATATATATATATATATATATATATATATATATATATATATATATATATATATATATATATATATATATATATATATATATATATATATATATATATATATATATATATATATATATATATATATATATATATATGTGTGTGTGTGTGGGTGGGTCTGTGTGTCTGCGTGTCGGTGTGTCTGTGTATCTGTGTCTGTCTGTGTGTGTGCGCGTGTGCGTGTGTGTGTGTTTTGTTGTATCTGATAATTGTCTTTTAATTATCCTAATGGAGGTAAAGTAAAAACAAAACCCATTTTAGTATAAAGTAGATAAATAACTATTGTTGCACTCATACGAAATTAAAAATGAAGACTATAAATTAAAAAAAATAGTTTTCATTGTAAAAAATTGTAAAACGTTTTTTGTACTAACGTGAAAATCAGAACATGTGCAAAGGTATAAAGCTTTCGCATTGGCAGGCGAGGATAAAACTTTTCTTTGTATTTCACCTTTCATGCTTTAAATGAACCTAATTATGTATGAATGTAGAAGAATAGTTTTTTTAACATCTGGGTAAAGTTTACGAAAAAAGATAAAAGAATTTATTCAATCCAGATTAAATTTTTTATTTCAAACTAATAATATGATGATGATGACCTTGACCTATCTATTTTTAGATTTTTTAACCTTGAACAGCCCCCCCGGCAAACTTATTCTATGAGCTCCAAACATTCTCTCCCTCTGTACTCTCCATTTACACAGTATTAGGGCGAGTGACGTTGAACTGAGCCAGAACCTACCCTATATCACTACTATTACTCTTGCATTTGTCCGAAAAAAGCACAGATTTTGAGATAAATCCGAAACTGTGATATAAAAAAACGGGCATTCTGTTTCCTACTCTCGGAAATATATCACCCCATAGATTTTGTGTATTATTTATTTTTGTTGGCTCTTGAGTTTTGGACGGATCATGGTTACTTTCCGAAATAAAAAATAAAAACCAACGTAATGCAAACACCTTCACAAAAACGTGCATAAATAATTTAATTAAATAATTCATTTTGTTTTGGAAAGACGCTAATTTTAATTTGTGCAGCGGACAGTATAAAAATAGGTAAATCTTTTCTATTCACCTTATGAGAATATCTGCAACAATCGTGGGAGTTAGATAAATTACAAGTTTAGTTGTAAAATATTAGTGAATTAAATACAGCAAATAAATTATATATAATAATAGTGAAAACATTTAAATTATCAAAAATATTTTTACTAGCTCACAAAAAAAAACAAATTTAAGTATTTGCAAGAATGACCAGTGCTTTATTTTCAAAGATCTCAAAAACTGTTCAAAGTGGCCACCCCCAATGTTCAATTGTTCAATGTAAATATTAATTTGACAGCATCTCGCATCATTGTTATCTGTCAAATTGTGTGAAAAAATTAATCATGAATCAGTATTCCAATGTCGAGATGACTGATATACATTTCATTTATGGACTGGCTGATGGAAATTCAGCAGAAACTCGGTGCCTGTATGGTGAACGATATTCTAACCGTAATGTTCCTGATACAAGGCCTTTCAAAAATATTCATCGACGTTTGCGTGAAACAGACAAATTGAATCGGAATGGAGGATTATGGAGACCAAGGACAAGACGAACGTCAGAGCTAGAAGAGAATGTGCTGAACAGGATTGAGAAAAGTCCACCACACCTGTACCAGAAGACTTGCAGATGCTTTACACGTAAGTAATAGAACTTTTTGGTACATTCTTAGAGAAAATTTGTTGTGCCCATATAACATCCAACGTGTTCAAGAACTGCTTCCTGCTGATTTTTCACTTCGTGTTGCATTCTGCCAGTGTCTTTTTCAGAAATTGATTGACATTCCTCAACCATATTGTTTGATTCTTTTCACCGACGAACCGAGTTTTTCTCGAAATGCTATAAGAAATGTTCACAACAACCATGTCTGGGCTGATGAAAATCCACACGAGATATGTGAACTTCGTTTCCAGCATCAGTACTCGTTGAACGTTTGGGTTACAATTCTTGGTGGCTGCCTGATTGGTCCAGTATTTCTACCAGGAAGGCTGGCCGTAGAGGTATATCGTCACTTTTTGCAAAATACGCTTCCTGGCTTTCTTGAAGATGTACCATTAGGATACATTGTCAGGGTATTTTGAACACCCTGTATACGTATTGGGTAATTTTGTTTGTAATTTTATTCCCTTAGTTAGATTCCGTATGTATATTTTTTTTGTTTGTTTGAGAGCTTACTGTAGATGAACGTTTTGTTTGAATGGAACACGCTATATGTAAAGGAATTTTAGGAATGTGCCAAGTGTATTAAGGAATTTCGTTTTTTTGGTATTAGTTACGTAATTTTCATTAAGAAAGTCAGTGTAGTGTTTTTTTTGGATACAATCTTCAGTTTATTGCCCGAATCATATGTGAAGTTTTATTGAGATAAATTCATTTGATTTTTTAAGTTTCAGTATAAATAAACGTTGTTATAGCATTGGTGCCATACTGTCGCATTCATGTAGAGGAGCAGTTGTAGAGTCAGAATGTTGGTTTTCACCCATGTAAGTAATATGGATGGGCGATTGGTTGTACCTTTGCAATAACATTTCTGTATCGTGTCGAAGGAAAGTGCAGACGGGGCAGTTTCTTCTCCTGAAGTCGAGATAGCATCGTAAATTTAAGGGGGTAGAAATTTTGAAATTAAAATGGTTGATTGGTTTATTTGTATGGAGGGAAACGTTTTTTTAATATGGCGAGAAAGTAATTTGAATGAGAGGGACTCTGTCTTAAGTTTTTGAAGCGTAAAGGCGTGTGCGTGTGGAAGTCGTCAAATTATCGGAATCGGGGTTTCATCATTGTGCGAGCTCCTAGTGAAAGTTTAAGGGAGTAGTGTTGAGGACTTGAAAGAATAGTCGATTATAACCAAGTTTGGGATTTTTTTGTGAAGTAACATTTCAACCGGGCTCGTGCATAAAGTTAGTTTAGAGGAGAAAAACGGCATCTTCGAGTGCGTTTATGATAGAAATTTGGTTCGTGTTTATTGTAGTGCGAACCTGAGGACTATTGAATTTTCGTTAATAACGAGATATAATTAGAGAACCCCTTTCCTAAGATTTAGTGAACGTAGTGACCGAACACCCACCCACACGTACTGTTTAAGATTATGTAAGACGAATTGCTGAGTGTTTTTTTTTGTGTTTGTTTGCCGAACCTTATCAACTTTGAGTTAAAAGAAATTATTAGAGGGATTTAAAATAGTTAATGCTGCTTCAATAAGTTACGAGACATTATTGAAAAGCAAGTTGAATTCGAGGTAGAGACCTGGAGGAAGGCAGCTTCGTGTCGTCGACCAGCAGCAATACGGTGAACTGTACAAGCCGTATCCGACGCTGTCCTAGGGCAGAAATCATCCCCTATTTTCCTGCGTGACTTAGGTAATATAATTTACATTCTGTTGATCTTGCGACTTGAAAGAATAAAATTTGATTGTGTTTTTATATAATGTGTTAACGAAGGAACCTGTTGAAAGTAGTTTATTTGTATTTTTTTTTTAATTTATTGTGTCATTCTGTTAACGTTCTCGGACAGTTTCCTTTGTCTATTTAGTAGCTATTTAAGGTGTTTTGTTTTTTTATACCGTTAATATTTTATGCAAGGAGGTAGATAAAATCTTACCTTCATTATTCAGTTTATATAAGATCTACGTGCTGGAGTAATCCAAATTTATTGAATGTCTTTGAATGCAATTTAGTTTAAGATAGTTTTGCTACTGGCCAGAGTTCAATGAGGTAAAAGTTAAGAAGATACGATTACCGTTATATTCAAATTGACCTGTTTAAATTTTCATTGTTTTATTTATTTATTTTGATTTAATGGATGTTTAACGTAGTTACCATTTTGGTATTTATTTTGATATTAAGCCTGGACGTAGGGTGATAATTTATTGCTCGAATAGTAAAGCATCGTCGCGTTTTATTTGAGAAAAGTTGGAATGTTGGTTTTCTTTTGTTTTGTTTGATGGGCAAATTAAATTAACGTAACATAATTACAAGTTTAGAAAAGAGTTGTAACTGAATTGAAGTCAGTTTAGTATGTGTTATTTGGATTGATTTAAGGGAGATTAGTAATTTAACGTAAGGGGAACATTAGAGATTTGTATTGAATTTGAGTATAGCTGCACGGTGGTAAGTTGAGCAGATTAAGGTGCAGATTTTGAAGCCTTTTCAGGTGAAGCAGTATTGCGGAACCTGAGCTAAGAGCGTTACGATCGGTAAGTGTGGTAAGTTGGTTATTCGAACCACTGCGTACCGTCGTTTAATTCGCATTTTAAAACACCCTAGTGTGTTCTTTTAGAATATCCTGGCGCCTACCGGAACCTATTGTGTCATTTTCCCGATTTCGACTTTGGTAGATAGCGTAAGCTACGGAGACGAGACTGCTTTGTCCCAATAGACCCTCACCCGCACGCCGAGCTAGCCGTGCAAAAACCAGGTTTATCTTTTACCTTGTCCTAGTGACCATTTATACCGTAACAACATCTTCACCCAATCGCTGGATGTAACAAAATACGATACGACCCTGGTATTTTTAAGAGAGTTCGGCAATCGATGAAATGAAGATTAGACTCCTGCATTCGATCTGGAGGTAGTCACTTTTTTTTTGTGAACTAGTAAAAGTACTTACGATAATTTAAATGTTTTCACTGTTACTGTATGTAATTTATTTGCTTGTATTCGCTGTATTTAATCCACTAACATTTTACAATTAAACTTGTGATTTATTTAACTCCCACGATTATTGCACATATTCTCATAAGGTAAATAGAAAATATTTACCTATTTTTATACTGTTCGCTACACAAATGAAAATGAATCAAAAACATTTTTTAGAGTCTTTCCGCGTAAAAACAAAATGAATTCTTTAATTAAATGTTTAATGTGCGTTTTTGTGAAGGTACTTGCATTACATTGGTTTGTATTTTTTATTTCGGAAAGTAAGCATGGTCCGCCGAAAACTCATCGCTGGCGTAACAAAACATTTGGGAGGGGGGGGGGAGGCAGAAAGTGAACCTGACCCCCCAAAATGTGTCACCCTATAGATATTCAATATCGGTAACATAATCCAAGTATTGATCTCCTGAAGAGTAATAAGCGTTCCAAATGTCAAATTGATAACTCTAAAAATTGTACGAGTAATTTAAGAAAAACTGGAAAAATAATAAAACTTCAATACCCTGTATCTTCTAAACGAGCAGTATTTATAGGAAATTTATTTCTTAACATGACCTCAGGAATCACCCCCTTGAATATTGACATGTCTTTTTAAACACTCCATATATTGATGCAGTGTGTCCCAAGAAGTTTCACACAAATGTAGAAAAAGTTTATCTTACATTTCACAAAACAATATATTCTTGATAAAAATCTGTGCATGACTTGTAGATCCATAATCAGGTACAAAAAAATATATAATAACCAGTGGCGCACCGTTTTTAGGGTACAAAATTGTGCATTTTTCAATGTATCAAACGATTATTAACGATTGTTTTGAAAGTCGGGTATTGGGAGTTTTTAAGATCGCTAAGTATAAATCATTTGTCAAAATTAAAAAATTCAAAATGGCAGATAAAAAATGGGGGATTATCGTGATTAAAAAGTGATATGATTCAAATTCAGGTATTGTGGGCTTTGTAGTTATTTATTTACATATATCAGAAAGCATTATGGCAGATTTTGCAGCGGTTTTTTGCTACTTGATCACAATTTCGATGAACATTTTGCTCTCCACTACAGTTTGAAGGTATTTTGCTCTCCGTCCAGATCATTATTTTTTATTATTCCTATTATTCCAGCCTATGTTTTAAAAATTTTATACCTGATTATGGATCTACAAGTCATGCTGAGATATATTTATCGAGAATATATTTTTTGTGAAATGTAATATATATATATATATATATATATATATATATATATATATATATATATATATATATATATATATATATACAGGGTGTCCGGCGAGGAACTGTACAAATTGAAATGGTATGTTCCTTGGGTCAATTTAAGTAAAAAAAGTCCCATAACCATAGGTCTGATTCGCAATAGTTACCCAGATACAAGCGTTTAAAGTTTATAAATGATCACATATTTTTTCAAAAGTAATTATTATTAGTCAACTGGAAAAACAAAACCGAAACAATCTGTCATTTATTCGTTTGTGTTCTAATAATGACAAAGTGGATTGTAGTAAATTAATTGTTGAAGAAACATTTGTTGTCTTGTTAGTAAAGGTACTTCTTCCAAAAGCGGTAGCAATTAATTCCGCAAAAAGTTAGCATATGCTTCTCCTGTAAGACGTTCCTCAAACAAAAAAGGTCCAATAAGTTGATCGTCAATCATACCACACCATACATTAACAGAAAATCTGCGCTGAAAGTTAGCTTCTGTTGTACCATGTGGATTTTCATCTGACCACAAATGAGAATTGCGTGTATTGTTCACTCCATCTCTAGTAAATTGCGCCTCGTCACTAAATAAAATGAATGGAACTAGTTGTGGATTTTCTTGTAGCCACTGGCCATCATGTAATGTTTGCCATACTGACATACGGGGGACTCCCGTTCGAGAAGAAATTCTTCTAACACTCAACCCTGGACTCCGATAAACCATCTGTAGAATGTTTTCTTGCTCATTCACATTTAACTCCACAGGACGATCAGATCTTATTGAAACTGATGGAAATGAATCATGAGTTCGAACGTGTTGAAACACAGAAGAAAAGGTTTGGTGATTTGGAATCCTCCTGTTGGGAAATCTTCGTTCATATTCCCTAACGGCAGCTCTCGCATTTCCATCAGAAAATCCATAAATGTAAATGATGTCAGCATACTCTTCGTTAGAAAATTGAAAAGGCATTTTAAATTTAAATTACACTTAATTTACTACAATCCACTTTGTCATTATTAGAACACAAACGAATAAATGACAGATTGTTTCGGTTTTGTTTTTCCAGTTGACTAATAATAATTACTTTTGAAAAAATATGTGATCATTTATAAACTTTAAACGCTTGTATCTGGGTAACTATTGCGAATCAGACCTATGTTTATGGGACTTTTTTACTTAAATTGACCCAAGGAAAATACCATTTCAATTTGTACAGTTCCTCACCGGACACCCTATATATATATATATATATATATATATATATATATATATATATATATATATATATATATATATATATATATATATATATATACAGGGTGTTTCATTAAGGCTGGCCACCGGCCATATTTCAGAAACTAGTGGACATAAAAAGTGGAGAAAAAAAATTCATTATAAAAGTCGCCACGAGAAAATCCTGAAAATTATTTTTAAGTTCCGTAATTCATCGCAAGGGGGCGCAATTGAAAATTAAAGAATAAAATTATAAATTTCTCCGAAAATTCCCACATTAAGGCATACCTTTGGTAACATCGTTAGAAAGCTTAGACAATTCTGCATCATTTTGGTCTAAGGCTCATTGGCGTACCGACCTTAATAAGAGTGGGGGAAGCTATTGAATGTGTGTGTAATCATTTAAATCGCTGTAATTTTTAAACGACGTATCCGATTGTAGTAAACCTAGGCTTGTTTAGAAGAAAAAGGTAAGTACTTTTAAATGTCGCATCCATTGGTACGGGATAGCTCATAACAAAATTGTTAGAGGGCGCAATTTGTAATAATACCAGTTTTTTTTATTTTATTCAGAAAAATTAAATCATACGGTATAATTATGACATCATAAGCGGAAAGTAGCTTAAATTTGTAACAAAAAACATAAATAACGCAATTTGATATCTTTATTTGTTCCAGAGTTATGGCGAAAAGAAGACTTTTTAACCGTTTAATTTAATAATTGATTGTTGCTATGGTTTCTTAAGGTGTATAGGTTGGATTAGTAATGAGGAATCTGCATTTATCATAGTCTGTGCCTCCCTTCACACTCTATCTAGGCTTAGGACTAGTCCAAACTAAGCAAATTGCAAAATTTGGAGCGTGTTTAGAGGCCAACGGGCCATAACAACGATATCAAAGTAATGATTGATTTTGTTTAAGAAACTTTTCAATAGAATGGTACAAAATCATGAACAACTGTTAAAAACTAGTGAAAATCTATCAATGTTCAAATTGACGGCCGTTTTGTAAAAACAACTATTAATTCTTCTTCTGTACGTTTATAACATCATATAAAACTTCTAAGGCATAATTCTAATGTGGTGTGTTTTAAAATAATAATCTAATTTGCTGCAGAACAAAGTCGGCTCGTTTCCATGGAGGTAAATAAATTGAAATAGTTGTCAACTTACTTAATTTTGATTGATGTGTTGTAAAAATTTTTTCCTTCATTAGTTTTGGGTTTCATTGTACCTTATCAGAAATTAGTGCTATCCTTCAAAAATGTCGTATACCAATGCCGAGGCTTACGACATGCTTGCCGTGTATTATGAATGTTTTCAAAATGCAGCTATTGCGGAACGACAATACGCTATCAGATATCCTGATCGAAGGCACTACACTAGAAAAGTGTTTCGGCGAATGGCAACACGTTTAAGACAAACAGGAAATGTACGACGTATTCCACTTCCTGTCAGAAGACGCCGCATAAGAAATGAAGACAATAGTATTAATGTTCTTGCGTACGTAGAATCGGAGCCTCACGTAAGCATCAGGGAGATTTCCACAGAACTAGGTGTAAGTGTTGCTTCTGTGTTCAGAATTTTAAGGAAATTTAAGCTGCATCCTTATCATCTAGTTTTACACCAGGCTTTATCAGACACTGATTTTGACAGGCGGCTCGACTATTGCTATTGGCTGAGAGACATGTGTAGTGAAAATCTTCGATTCCTTTCCAAAGTTTTATGGACCGATGAGGCTACTTTTACTAGCTGCGGCAGAGTTAATTTGCACAATATGCATTATTGGTCGCAAACAAATCCTCACTGGATGCGCGAAGTGGATCACCAAAACAGATGGAGTGTAAATTTGTGGTGTGGTGTTTTAGGTGACAGAATTATCGGACCATTTGTTTTTCATGGACACCTAAATGGTGAATCTTATTTAAACTTTTTACAAAATGACTTGCCTAATCTTTTAGAAGACATTCCCCTTGACGTGAGAGCATCCCTGTGGTATCAACATGATGGATGTCCTTCACACCCTTCCCGAAGAGTCCGTGATTTCTTAAATGTTAGATACCTAAATCGCTGGATGGGAAGGGGTAGTTTGTTTCCGTGGCCACCTAGATCCCCGGATTTAACTGTATTAGATTTCTACTTGTGGGAAAGAATAAAAGATATTGTTTACGAAACGAGATCAACCACCCGAGAGGACATGATTCACCGAATTGAAATTGCAATAAATTCAATTCCACGAGACGAAATCGAAACAGCTGTTTCCAGTACGAGAAGAAGAATTAATAGTTGTATTTTACAAAACGGCCGTCAATTTGAACATTTATAGCTTTTCACTTGTTTATTAACAGTTGTTCATGATTTTTTACCATGCTATTAAAAAGTTTCTTAAACAAAAATCAATCATTACTTTGATATCGTTGTTATGGCCCGTTGGCCTCTAAACACGCTCCAAATTTTGCAATTTGCTTAGTTTGGACTAGTCCTAAGCTTAGATAGAGTGTGAAGGGAGGCACAGACTATGATAAATGCAGATTCCTCATTACTAATCCAACCTATACACCTTAAGAAACCATAGCAACAATCAATTATTAAATTAAACGGTTAAAAAGTCTTCTTTTCGCCATAACTCTGGAACAAATAAAGATATCAAATTGCGTTATTTACGTTTTTTGTTACAAATTTAAGCTACTTTCCGCTTATGATGTCATAATTATACCGTATGATTTAATTTTTCTGAATAAAATCAAAAAAACTGGTATTATTACAAATTGCGCCCTCTAACAATTTTATTATGAGCTATCGCGTACCAATGGATGCGATATTTAAAAGTACTTACCTTTTTCTATTAAACAAGCCTAGGTTTACTACAATCGGATAAGTCGTTTAAAAATTACAGCGATTTAAATAATTACACATTCAATAGCTTCCCACACTCTTATTAAGGTCGGTACGCCAATGAGCCTTAGACCAAAATGATGCAGAATTGTCTAAGCTTTCTAACGATGTTACCAAAGGTATGCATTAATGTGGGAATTTTCGGAGAAATTTATAATTTTATTTGTTAATTTTCAATTACGCCCCCTTGCGATGAATTACGGAACTTAAAAATAATTTCCAGGATTTTCTCGTGGCTACTTTTATAATGAATTTTTTTTCTCCACTTTTTATGTCCACTAGTTTCTGAAATATGGCCGGTGGCCAGCCTTAATGAAACACCCTGTATATATATATATATATATATATATATATATATATATACAGGGTGAATCTTATCTAATCCGCCAAAATTAAAGGAGCACTAGAACTCATCATTATAAGCAAAAAAGTCCACATGTACATGGGTCCGGAAATGCTTCGTTTCCGAGATACAGGGTGTCAAAGTTGAAAAAAGAAATCGCGATTTATTCAATATTTTTTTACTGTTTCGAAATAATTTCATGAAATTTCGTATACGAGGTTTTTTTGGGACAGTTGTTTGAACAGTTGTTATCAAAAGAACATGTTTACATTTAATATTAATTTCTTTTCTTGTTTTTTAATATTGGATATTTTAGTGCTCCTTACAAGTTTTAAATAAATAAACATTGTGAGTTTTAAATGTGTTTTTCTCATAAACGGTTGCTCCTAGCGACATCACTAAAATATACCTTTTTGAGCAGAAAAGATAGGAGAATCGATTTTTCTAGTCCAAAATGGTATACAGTGTAGCACAAAAATTTCAATGATTTAAAGGGTCGAAATGGTTGCTGTGGCTTTAGAGACCACAACTAAATGGACCACAAATTTGAATATTTCATTTCAAAAAACCATCGTATACGAAATTTCATGAAATTATTTCGAAACAGTCGAAATATATTGAAGAAAACGCGATTTCTTTTTTCAACTCTGACACCCTGTATCTCGGAAACGAAGCATTTCCGAACCCATGTACATATGAACTTTTTTGATTATAATGATGAGTTCTAGTACTCCTTTAATTTTGGCGGATTAGATAAGATTCACCCTGTATATTTATTTAAATAAGACATTTTTTCTTGGAAACTTGTGTAAATAAACGTACAAATTAATTCAACGTTTCCGGAACGTCCTGTGTTCCCTTTGTCAAGAATTTATTTTGACAATTGTCATACAGTTATGTTGAAAATTTGAAATTACGAACTACTTTGTGACAGTTCAAATATATTCCTGTGTCAAATAGACGTCAATGTTATTTTAATAATTATATTTTTATTTTATTTAATTACATATATTGATAAAGACAATTTATAGCAAATAAACTATTTCGACGATTTAATTGAAAATCCTAGTCACATTGAATAAGATATTCCACTATTATTGATGAATTAACCATAAACAACAATTGCGTTAACTCCATATATCCATCTTTGAATTCATCTGTTTTAACAACCGCCAATATGCACAATTTAAATCATTTATTTTACTTTAAAGAACACTGATTTTATTACATTTCCATAGTATTTTTGTCAATTGTTTGTATATATCATATCCATCTTGAGATATTTCATTATCTTAGTTAAAACGTAACAACACTTAATTATTTATTTACTAATGTTGAAATAATAAGTGTTCTTTTGTTTTAACTAAGATAATGAAATATCTCAAAAGTGGTTGGATTTAGGTATAGGGAATACTGATACCAAACGAATTGGCTTAAAAAAATACAGTGAAAAATGTAATAAAATACAGGGTGTTCTATTTAAAGTAAACAACTTATAAATTGTGCATGTTGGCGGCTAAGTTTAAAACACCCTGTATGAAATATCCACGAGATGGATATATGGAGTTAACGGGCAAGCGCTTATTATTTATTGGTCTCAATTTCACGTCACTAGCTTCGTTAATAATGGAGATATCGTTATTCAATGTGACTAGGATTTTTTCAAAATTTAAAAAAAAATCGAAATATCTCGAAAATACGTTATTTTTGGTATAGGACATTGTGCACAAATTTTATCTAGAATTTCATGTAGAATTCGAAAATAAAATAAAAAATATTAGGTTCTATTCAAAATAACATAATTAACGTCTACTTCCGGTATAACCGGAAGTGCCACATTCAGGACAATATTATATTTGAACTCAGCGTCATGCAAAACCTACAGCTTCGTAATTTTAGATTTTTAACATAACTGCATCCGCCATTACTTTTAATCAAACTCTTCGCGCCACACCCTGTACAGATATATATATATATATATATGTTTCTATTTAGATTTCCATAAGTATTAATGTTTAAATAAGTCATTTTTTCTTGAAAACTGGTGTAAATAAAGGTAAAATTAATTCAACGGGAACGTCCTTTGTTCCCTTTGTTTATTTTGACAATTGTCAAAATAAATTTTTGACAAAGAGAACACAGGACGTTCCGGTAACGTGGAATTAATTTGTACGTTTATTGACACAAGTTTCCAAGAAAAAATGTCTTATTTAAATATATATATATATATATATATATATATATATATATATATATATATTATTTTTTTTTTTTTTCTTTGGCCACAATTTTTTTTAAGTTTTATAATACTTTGTAGAAGGTTCTGACGAAAAGAAAAATTAAAAAAATTGCGTAGAAAATTGAAAAATTTAATAAAACTTAACTATTTAAACATCGCGCGTTTGACAGTTAGCGCGCTGCAAATGTCATTTAATAGCTGTAAGGGTCTGGATTTGTCGATCGAAGGTGTGTTCTTTGTGAAGTGTAGGTATCCACTAAGAAAGGGTTTTTTGAAATTCCATCCCTAAGATGGTGAGCTTGTTTGTGAAACTGTTTATTCTATGGGTCGATTCACTCGAAAATTGGTAAGCATACTCTTCAATTAAAATTATGAGACACGTGTATCACAAAATTTTAATATCCCCCCCCCCCCCGTTCTGTTATCGCAGCAACGCGCGACGGGTACGGCTAGTAGGTAAATAAATTATGCCGCATTTCTACTGTTAATAAAAGTTCAACCGTTTCTCCAATTAAGTCCCAAACTTTAAAGTATCATTTATGATTAGGAAGCTCCGTCAAAGACTTCAAAACTCATATATATATATATATATATATATATATATATATATATATATATATATATATATATGCCATTTAATTCAGCATTAGAAATCATAGTGCATTACGTAAACTGAAAGAATTGTTCATAAATTTCACTAGCTTAAAGTATAAACATACATCAGTACTTCCTTTAACTTACAGTTAGTACTCAATTAGTACTTTATTTAAGTTTAGCATTACTTTAGAACAATAACTTTTGAATAACATTTAATATCATATTTAACCATAAATAAATTGGAAGTTAATTTTTATAATTTCAAGGTAACGAACAAAACCAATGGGTCACGAGCTATCATTTCTTCAGTTCGATTTTTTGCTCTAACTGTTAATGTGAGAATTGAAAATCTTTATAGGACCGTTCATTACAAAATTAGATACGTGTATAATACGTACAAAGTTAATAAAGAAAATTATTAAGTGGTACTTCCGTATTAGTCTTATACTCTACATGAGTAGAAAAAGCATAGAACACAACTTGGGTGGTAATGCCTATTACACACTCGTTCGTTTGTTCGTAATAGGCTACTTACCACCCTTGTTCTGTAATATACTATTAATGCAACGCTGGCCTTATGAACAATACGCACGTGGTCGCAATCTTGTACATTATTTGATTTATTACGCCCCCAATACCTTTATAATTATTAAATATAGTGAAATATTGAATAAGTACAAGACATTTAGTTAGACATGAATACTTAGACCTGATACATGAATATTCTTATTTTTGAAAATTATTGAAGCAATCCATCTAACTGAAAACTAATAACATTTGGGATTAGGGGGAATAGTGGCCCCATTCTACATAAGTACCAGCACTAAGTGATTCTTTGATACTGATGACAGTTTGAAATGCACGCCTACGATTCTACTTTTTTACGGTGTTGAATTAGCGGTTAAGTATTTTTAGTTACTTTATTCCATTGAACTCAGGAGACGGTAAACAAAGGAACAAAGGATGAGTATAGGATGAGGATGGTGCCGATGTGTGATGTCATCATAGTTCATATAAATAGGTATTTTATAAATGGTTAAATATCACTCTGTATGTCAAACTGCTAGAGTGCTGGTAGTGCACTTTTTTTGTGTTCGCCTCATATTGAATTCTACTTACAGTTCTTTATTCATTCTTGTTTGACATCAGTGCCGCCGTTAATTTGTTCCTGTTTTTCATTTACTTTTCCATCCTGTATTATCAATGCTCCTTAAAACAGTTTTTTCAGAGCTACTCCATAATTCAAGAATTTATTAAAGTAAGTGATTATATAATATTTACATCAGGCTAATTTGCATTTGTAGGTTAAAAACCTTCTTGAAGATAAGAAAATAAGAATTGCATTTGTAAGGCAAAACCTACAGGTCGTCCATTAGTATGAAATGATGATGTAGTAGAAGACGTAAGGCAACGAATGGAAGCAAGTTCCTAAAAATCATTCCGTCAGTTAAGTGCTTAAGCTAGTAAGTTATTTAGATAGCAACGATATTTTGAATGTAACGTTTATGACCAATGAAGCATGGTTTTGTTTATCTGGCTATATTAATAGTCAAAATTATCGAACGTAAACAAGTCTAAAAATCCACATAATTTTTAAGGAAAAAAACGAAAGGTCTCGTATTTTATTCCCTCCCCAAGCATTCCCAGCATACATTACGTATATATGCATGGTGAGATTAAGGATGGGTGTGGTAAGGATAAGATCAGAAGGAACGGCGTTAGGGTTCTGAGGAAGATATACTACCCCTCATACGCCTAAGTAGCCGCACAGAGTGTGCATATATGCAGTGACCATGTGTATGAGGAAAACCCCCTAAAAACGTCATACAATGTAGACGGTAACAGGAATCGAACCCATTACCTCCCGAATGCTAAGCAGGTCGTGTCACCACTACTCTACCAGCTCAGTTAAATAATTTTGAAGAGGAAAAACTCTGGAAAAACGGTTTAACATATGAATCATAGAGTGGAATTGTGTCGTGAACATTACGGTGGACATTTTGAGCAATATTTATAGTTTACTTAATAAAATGTTAGTAACGTAATTGTAAATGTAAAATTTGTTGTAAAACGGGACATTTATTTGTAATTTAAAAATAAATTATTAATTTAGAAACTAGTACTACATCACCACTGAAATGAAATAAATGACAATGTATAATTACCAACCTTTAACATTTTTGGTTTTGTGGGAAATTCAAACTGCCATGAGTATTAAAGAATCACCCAGTATATAAAGGACAGCCGATCAATGCTGGTTTAAGAAACAACCAACTTTTTTATTTAATATAATTATGCTTTATGTTCAATACATTAGTTTTTTTTTTACATTTTGTTTGTTTTTCAACATGGCGGTGAATAATGTTAAAATAATGAGGGTAATTATTTCCACTTTATCGATATTCTATAAAAATACTTGTAGTTGTATATGAGCCATAGATTATTAAGTGTTTGAATAAAAATGTACATTTCAAGAATATGGATATTTTTAAATATGTTAGCGATCGCCAAGGGGAATCCATTTATTAAAACTGAAAATAAATCTCTAATAACTTCTTGTATTACGGATTTAGTACAACATATTTTTCACGAGGGTGAAATAGTGTATGTGATTTCTGGCAACCAAAGTGACTACGTTACTCATACATCTTATAATCCCCTTATCATGGTGGATCCATTTAAAAATGTAACTAAAACAGACAACATCTATGGAGGAACTAATTGAGTAATTCAAACGCATTCATTTAATTCCTTAAGAAATATTTTAGAACGTCTAAACTCAAGCACTGTTTGGGACAGATCAATATCACCAAGAGGAAAATTTATTTTTGTTTTACCTTCTACAAATCTAACAGATGTGTATTTAAATCTTTGGATGTATGACATTTTTAACGCAATAGTAACATTGCATGAAGATGATAAAGTAACTTTTTATGCATGTAATCCCCATAAAAGGAAAATAAGTGCGGGAAAACAGCCAAATTATTCAAATCACAAACATGTGGGCACGATATAACAATAAATTTTGAAAATGATCTGAGAAAGTTTGATCAATGTGCTTTTGTTATTACAACCCCATGGCCCCAATATTTCTCTTTGATTTTAGAACAGTGTACTCTCACTTATTGTTATTCATACATACGTGTACTTCAAATAATGGCTAAAAATTTAAATTTGAGCATTGATGCTGTTAAGACGCCTTTTGATGAAGCAGTCGATAGTTATGATTTGTTTGCAATGTTTGAAAACGGGGTGAATATAGATTACTTAAATTATGTAGATAAAAGTTTAGTTGTTTACACCTCCTATTTTTTTTGGGTTGTTCCTTCTCCTTTGAAAATACCATTAATTAACAATCTAAAATTTATTTTTAAAACAGAAACGTGGATTGTAATTGGAATTACTTTATTATTAACAGTTTTTATTTGGTGGATTTCTGTTTTAACCATTGATGACACCCATAAAACCGAAAAGTTGGTAACGGTGTTTGGTTTCGTTACATCACTTTTGTTAGGTGTGAGTATAAATAATGTTCCTAAAGCAGGGGTGATGAAATGGTTTCTTGTGGTTTATTTATTTTATTGCGTTCATATTCAAATTGCATTTACATCAAATCTATTCAATATTTTATCAGTTCCTAAATACGATACAAAAATAAGAGATATTGAAGATTTAGTTAACTCAGACTATATAATACACATATATAACGTTCTCTATCTCTATGTCAAAGAAGACGAACCCGAACATACCTTATACTTTAGAATCAAACGTAAATTCCATTATTTAAACGATTCCAAAGTAGATGCTATCTATCTTACGGTATTTAAACGTGAAAGTGCTACCTTAATGAGTGATCTAGATATCAATGTATGGCAACATGATCATAAAACTATTATTACAAAGATAGAAGATAATGTGGTTATAAAATCGCTTCCCAGCAGAATAAGAATGCGAAAGGGACATTATTTTATGAGGACACTAAATAAAGTCATTACAATATTAAAAGAGGCTGGAATCTATCAAGTGGCAGAAAAAAACTTATTTGCACATTTTGACAATACTATTCGGCCTTTTCTCACAAACTTGGAAGTTTTATCACTTACTTTAGAGCATTTGTATGTATTTTTTGTGATTTATGGATTGGGTTGTTTCATTGCTTCTTTGGGTTTTATATTGGAGATAACAATCCATGAACTCTTATCAAGAAAAAAAGAAACCAGAGTTGTATTAATTGTTTAACAATATTTTTATGATCTTCATTTGGTCCTTAACACATCTGCACACAATTAAGAGTTACAAAGTGGTTCCCTAATTTTAGACAATCTGAAACGTCAAAGGAAAGGCTTAAATTAAGCTAATTTGTTACTTCTTTGGGTTCTTAAGGCAGACGTTTCAAGTGACAACCATTCTCCTACTACAGATGGCAGGTACATGAGCAACATTTCTGAGCCTTGCGATAGTAACCAACGAGTCGCAATGACGAAATAGCTGTGTTAATAAATCATATCTAATTTTGCACAGAATAACGATTTTTTTCCTGTGCAGGTGAAACAGCAACAATTCTAATTTTTACCTTCCAACCTACATATACACCTGTAGGTATAGAAGGTTATGCAATCGACCTTTTTTGCCCTATTTTGCTAAATCGACTTATTAGCTTATTTTACTACGTGTGTGCATGCTAATATCCACCATAAATCCTGCACGAAAACGTGTACGTACTTTAAATTTCGTTTCTCCTGGAATTGATTAGATTGTGAGAGAAGTGTTTGCTTGCTATCAAATATATCTGAAACAGCTCTATATTTTTAGGATATAAAATAACCAACATATAGACCTCAGACTTATCGATTAATTAAGTTCAATGGAATTGTTTTGCTACAATGCGTAATGTACCGGCAAAAAAATGTAAGTATTAGTTCAAATTATTGGAACAAAAATTAAAAATTAAATAAACCCCCGGCACAAAAAAAAACATCTAAAATGTAAAAAATTCTTGAATCATAACTAAGAGCACTCTCAATCAATTCACCTTTCAAACAAAATAAAATTAAATCAAAATCGGTTACTCCCTTTGAAACCTATGATGCTACAGACTGATACACAGTTACACTTATAACACCTCTATTTTTTCGTCGGGGGTTAAAAAAGGGGTTGCATAGTTATCTTAAAAAAAAATAATAAAATTAGTAAAATTTCTTTTAATTTCCACTTTGTAGGTTGGAAGGTCGTGTGTTGTTCCACACCAGATGTTTACTTTTGATATTTGTACCTATCATATAAATTGTGATTCATATATACAACATCATTGTTTATGTGTTTATAGTGGAGTTGATTTAATTTATTTTAATTTACATGGATAAGGTTACTTTATACAGAGTGCATGGTCAAACGTTAATATTTGACCAAGCGCCTCTTTATTAACCATAATACATAAAAGAGAAGTTGATTGTTTTGTAACTCACGTAAAAATATTCTATCACTATAATTTAGTGTTCCTTTGTAGATTGCATGTTCACAGTGTTATTAAGTGGTTTCGTATTGTAAAGTTTTTAAATAAAAATGTGCCTAATCCAAATCGCATTTTAGATTTAACGTTAGGTTAGCATAAAATTGATCAGATTCAAACGGCATTAGAACACCACACAGGTAAATATCTGCAAGTGTCAACTATTTGAATTATGTTAAACTGTAAGTCAAATCTTGTAATATTTTTAGGCGCCACACTATTTTGAGTCGGTTAAAAGTACACTAATAGATATGGTGTACTGCTACAAAAACCGGAAAAAATACGTGAACTTTCCATTTGCAGCTTCCTGCGTGTCGGACACTTCGGTTATTATCCCCTTAGGTCGAATCTGAAAAGTAATGCTCTAAAAACACCAAAGCATAGATCTCCAGAAATAAACAAACTTGTAAACTCACAAACCAATCATGTTACTATCAAGACTGGAATTATAAATTTTGAGTCCATATTTAACTTATCTTAACTTCCAAAAAAATCCCACCGTCCTTATCTTAATTGGTATCAAACAACAAACACTCAAACTATAATGAGATCGTCAACAAATCTGAGTTATGAAGCATACAATTGGTTAACACTCTTTTAGCATCTGTAAAGTATTACTTTAAAAATAAATCAAACGCATAAAAAACTCAAAATCAATTTCAACACTCGTCTATTGAATCAATGTAAAAAAGTCCAGGTAACATCCTAGTCAATTTTAAATCAAGTATTAAAAGTTCTTACATACAAATGGGAACTTCGAATTCACCTCTTAATATTTACTTTTTTTACTCAACACAAGCGATTTTGAGCGATAAAAAGGCTACATACGCCCTTTTTAATTATTCAAACCTTATTCAAACTATCATGTCGTCACAAACGACCAACGTAGAAAATTCGATAAAAAAACAATAAAGTGGCAAGTAAGGATACCCATAGTAGTTCGTTAAATGATTAAATGATTAAATACACAAAACCTTTCCCATGAAATTATTTATTACGATAATTATTAAATGATAATCTTAAAGGGATATGTTTTGACAATTAAATTGTCATCATCAGACAATAACCTGTATGATTAGAAGATAAAACTTAGTTAAATTATAATATAATGATAATGCAATGGTAATTCTAAATACGTCACGGTTATGAATATTTCAATAAAAATATATTATTTAACCTTCCTACGTGAAATCCGATACTTAACAACACCAGTCAAGGTTCGTCGGGGGGGCGGCCTGGTAGTATTAAAATTAAACAATAATTACAAGAAATTACAGTTAAATATTGAAGAACACAAAAAGGTGAAGTCAGTTGTATGTTCAGCGAACGTACCTACTTCGGTTTTTCATCCGTGATTGGTTTAACGTTAACAGTTGGCAGTCGAGTAATGCTTTCGTAGGTACGTTGACCGAACATTATCTGGCCACCAGATTTCTGCCACGATAAATGTTAACTTTTTGGTTTTTACATTGCCATTACGATTTTAAAGTTTTTTTTTTTTGTTAGATCTAAATAAAGTTTAACTCCTCCTCGGTATAAATTATGCACCATACAATGTGTAAGGAATTTGGCAAATACGAACAAAGTTTTAGTTATTTATTTAGCGGGATGTCTTACGATAACGAAAATTGTATTACAATTGCTAATTCCGAGACCATTAATGCACCAGCAAAGTTGATCCACAACCGGTCATTTTCATAAATACTTGCAACGATCCTGAAAATCCTTCCAATAAATGTTCCTATCCTAGTAAATCATTCCTATGAACACTTACTTACTATTTTCTTCCGCAACTGTAATATTGTTAATAAATGTTATCCGTTTCACACTCCTTTCCCACTCCGTTAAAATTACATATAAATATCCGACCAACACTTCTATTGATATTCCTGATATTATTAGTATTATTATTATCCTGAGTTGCCTGAATGTTAAATATCATTATCCTGTTCATTAGTATTCCTTGCATCATTATTATGATTAATGCCCTGCGTTACCTACGTCCTACCAATTATCATAACCTGCCTGTTAAATTAAATCCAACGGTTCCTGACATCTTAACTATTAATCCCAGCATCCATTGTAATCAGACGTTAACTATAGGGATTAATACAGTAGAAGGATAAACAAAGAAGCAAGGACAACAGCCAGGAATCACACGAAGGAATCAAAAGGACAACAAGGTTTTAAGTAATTAATAAAGAATTTTACAATAAATTTTTATTTTATTTTTTACTAACAAATCCCTCCTTTCTGTCGGAGTCCCAACGCCCAAGCCCTTATCGAGCGGGGTGTGAGGCTGCACCCCGGAGGATATCCACCCTTTCTTAACACGTCATTTTCAGGTTACCCTTACTAACAGCCATAGTGAAACATCGCAAACCGCGCCTACGCGCTACGGCCTCCTTTGCTCCTCCGCCCACGAGAACCGGGACATCGCCACACTTCCTATCCTGTGCAACAGCTACCGCATTATCCCCTTCAAAATTCGAGAGGACACCTTCAATGTCCTCTATAGCCTCGTCTTACGTCCCACCCACATCCAAGCCCATTCACCGTACCCCAAAGCACCCAAACCTTTCATTTGCTTTTCCGCTACATCTCAACCTAACCCTACCGTTATAACCACCCCTAAACCTTTCGCTACCCACCGTTCCGTCGCCCGATATTGCATCCGCAATATCCTCGCCAGCTTTAATTCCCAAAATTCCTTCCAATCCCTCATCTCTCCCAGACTCCCCTGGTTTAACGTAACTCTCAATCATAACTGCACCTACCTGCTGAAAACGAGCGAGTCCCTGCAGGCTACGATGCAGCGCACTATATAGCACCATTTCAGTGGCTACACTGACGTTGGCGCAGCTGTCAAATCCCCAAACGAAAAAAGGAGAACTCCACGTATTTCATTCTCTTCCGAAGGAAGAGGGCGCGCTACTGGAGCTTTCCAACCTCCATCATCCACAATCATAGATTTCCAGCATACATACATACATTACGTATATGCATGGTAGGATGGGTGTGATCAGGATAGGAACGGAAGGAACGGAGTGATAGTACTGTGGGAGAAATACTACGCCACTATTTGCCTAAATAGCCACACATGGTGTCCGTATACGCAGTAACCCTGCCGCTACATATATATGTGGAAAACCACCTGAAGGGGACCTCACACAGGGTAGAAGGTAACGGAATCGAACCCATTATCTCCCAAATGCTAAGCAGTTCGAATTACCACTACTCTACTAGTTTGGTGGTCCTCGAACATCCGTTACCCCTACCAACCCCAACCCTAAACCCTTGTCCTTTCCAGCTGCATCAGTGGTGCGGATAAGTACATCCTTCCCGATAAAGTCCTAGAGTCCATGGATTTACCCAATGTTACCAAAGCGATCCGGACCATTTCCAAAACGACCAACACTCCTACTTCTTTTATACGCCTTCTCGGCCCACCCTCAACTACCTCCTAATCAACGGTGTCACCGTTTTTGGTAGGCAGTGTCCTTGTGAAAAATCCCGCTTACCCAACCCAATCCACAAGTACTGCTCTATCTGCACGCAAATGAGGCATACTTTTGAGAAGGGTCCCAGCAAAACCATCCGTTGCACCACTTGTGGTGAAAGTCACAAAGCCTCTTCCTGTACGATTCTGAATACACCAATGTGTAACAGTTGGGGTGGACCTCACGCGACGTATTTCTTTGCTTGCGACACTCGTGCAATCCCCACCGCCCCGGCAGCGACTGCCGTTCCCAAACCTCCCTCCTTCTACATCAGACACCGAAGATGACAAACCCAAGAAACCTCTCCATTCACGACATTATCGCCTCCCTTACTCTCTCCTTAATCCAACTATGCCCTGAGCGCATGGCCAACATTGCGGAAGCTGTCGACATTACGTGCAGAGAATACTTGGAAATGGGTACCAGAATCAACTTTGTGGGTAATGGTATCGCTACTTCCACCCACCCTACCCGTTCCTAATCCTTCAACGTAATTCCTCGCCCTTGTCCCTCGCCCTCATTCTAAGTACAATGGATTTAATAATAGGGATAATTTATGCGAGGGGTGTTGTCGGAAACACCCTCTCATTAGAAATCTATTAGCCATCAATAAAATTGAAGGTCTCGCAATCACTGAAGCCAAACTAAACAACCGATGCACTTTGACTGCGGCATACAACTCTTTCCTACAATTTACGGTCCACAATACTTCGCGAGGCGCAGCTCTCGTAATCTTAAATTCATTTACTGCCACCCCGTATCCTATTTCACTGCATCTGCAACATCTCAAATGTGTTGCTGCAACGGTGTACTTCCTCCTTCCTGTCACTTTTTTTAGTTACTACAACCCCCCGCCGAAGAAAATATTTCCAATAACCTGCTGGATCACATCTCCGTCCTACTTAAGGTATCCTCCTAGAAGATTTGAATGCCCGACTTACCCAATTTGGAGATTGCATGACAAACAGAAACGGAATCAGCCTATCCCACCCTACCACTACTCCGGACAAAGAGCACCGATCATACTTTTATTAGTCATCAAGGTGTCTCTATAATTATATGCACCAAGTCACTGGTTCAACGCATGCCCACCGATTTCTAACTCACATTATCCGAAAAGATTTTCAAAACGCGGATTGGAATGTATTCAGCGAATATATCTCCGATATTATTCAGGCGCACGATATCTACACTCCCAACGAGAGAGCAGTCATCGACTCGACTTTCGTTATCACGGAAGCGGCCGAAGCCTCAATCACTCAAAAATCAATCGATATCTCCCGTAAACCTACCCCACAATATATCCTAACCCGATCAAAGGGAAGAGACGCGTATATCGCTAATTCCTGAACCCCAGGGACCCCGCTGTCAAGACCGAATATAACTGACTAAACGCCCTAATCCGGCAACAAATACACCGAAGCAAAATGGGTCAAGGCTCCAAACTCAATTACAGAGATGAAAATAAGTTCTGGAAAACCTTCCATACACTCACCAAACGTAAAACCAAGCCCAAATCCCAACTAACCGATCCTCAGGGTAACTTAATTACTAGCGACCAAGACGAGGCCGTAATTTTCCACCATGACCTACAATCTCTTTTCACTTCACCTAACCAACCCTCATTCGAAAACGATTTTAAAATTCGTCTGGAGCAAAACCTTGAGGATTTCAGAAACTACGAATCGCCCGAGAAAATCCTGGATGAAAATGACCAGTTTTATTGCCCAGTTACTCCCATCCAAACCTTCAGCCACTTCAAAAAAGGCAAAATGTCCTCAGTGATCCGACGCTTAGCGTCTGTACACAATAAGTGCCTCACTATTTTGTACTCTCCGACGGCGTGTAAATGCGCCTCGACCGTCATGATTCCTCCGACCTGACAGAACCCTCATCCTACAGACCCATCTCTCTCCTCAGCTGCCTAGAGAAATACTTTGAGCAGATTCTAACCTGAAGGCTGAGAAACCACCTAGAATCAAATAACCTCTTACCAGACAGCCAGTTCGGCTTTCGAATCAATAGAACCTGTCAAGACCCATTACAACAGCTCCTTATGGAAACGTGACAAGTCTTTAACCACTGCTATTGTATCCTCGCTCGCTTCTTAGACATTAAGCAAGCTTTTGACAGAGTGTGGCATACGGGTCTATTTTACAAAATCAAAGCCCTAGGTATTTTCCTCAAGCATACGAAACTGCTAGTGTAGGCTCAACAAACTCAAAGTTTCACCCCACAAGCAGGCATACTCCAAGGTTCTACCTTGGCCCCAATACCGTACCTTATATTTTCACACAACCCCAGCATAACAACTTTCGGAGTATCCCTAGCACAGCTTGCCGACGACATTGCTTTCTGGGTAGCTAATCGCTCAATTAAGAATACTTCCAATAAAATGTCCACTACACTACAAAAACCTGAACAAAACACAACCCATCCTATTCCGACACCCCATTTATACCCAACACAAATTGCTCTCAGACAACGTATCTATTTCCCTGAGAGAGAAAATATTACCGCTTCGTAACTACATAATCTACGCAGCAATTACATTTACCAAGACCCTTAACGGGAACGCTGACCTAGACAAGACTCTGAACGAAGTACGAAACAAATCCAACCTCCTAGGTGCCCTTAGGGGGTTGTCCACCAGAAACCCTACAACCTACATACAAGACATTAATACGTCATAGGCTTCCGTGCTCCATTGTACGCTACCCTAAAACCCAAAGACCTAAAATCCATAACCGCATGTGAACGCCGAGTCCTGCGGATTAATATACAGAACATGCAACGAAATCACTATACAACACGCAAACATTAAACCTATCACACAGCGGCTCAAATCACTACAAACTACACACCGAAGGATATTTGGTGAAACAGAAGCCACCAAAAACATCCTCCGTATTCTATATACCCCTCTTACTCACATACAAGACCCGAGATCCCGCAGGAGAAAAGTGAAAAACAAATTTAAGCATCCTCCAACTATCCTCACCCAGAACATCGTATACCTCCCTGAAGAATTCAAAAACCTCCTAGATGTCATCCCATATTCTCTAAGATAAAAGCGAAGGCGACCATTTCTAACGACAAAGGAAAATAGATAAAATACACCTCACATACACACATTCCAAATCGAAACAAATAATAGATATTTTTGTATTAAGGGCATAATCAGAAGATTATGGCTCGAGGGAATGTTAAAAGCCCGACGCGACGCGGAGGGCTTTTACATTCCTGAGAGCCATAATCTACAATTATGCCCGTGGTACATACAAAGTTTTATTTTATTTTGCACCATGAAACTGGAACAAAATTTTAAAAAGATTCAGTATTTTCGGCAAGTTTTTAAATGCAAATGCAATGAAATAAAGTCGACAGTAGGCTAATTTTTTGTTACTAAGATACTGTGATATTGTTAAATTGTTGCTAAGGTACTGTTTGTTTGTAAATAATTTGCATTCTAAAATGGAAGGTGAAAACGTAAAAACTTATTCTCCCAGGCAAAAATAATTCCTAGTAAATCGAAATATTTATACATAAAAGAGTACGAAAAGCTTTGCGCGTGAAAATGTGTCCACAAAATGTGATGAATAAGTTGTGATGGCATACTTGTCTCAAATGGTAAGGGATTGTATGTATACATTAGTCAATTATCTTTATTCAATAAATATCTATTTTTGCAGTCAAAGATCTATAAGCCGTCGTCACTGTGGTGTTTATATTCTAAATTGAAAAAGATGTTCAATTTGAAGGAAGATGTTGATATATCTCGTTTTTCCATGCTCACAGAATTCATGAAGAATAATTCTGTAGGTGATCAAGCTAAACAGTCCTATGTATTGCAACGGCATCAAATTGAAGAATTCATGTTGAAGGCGCCTGATCATACGTACTTGTTAGTTAAGGTATAACGATTTTAGTGTTTTTTTTCCAATTCTCATTATAAAAATTATTGTGTTTTATAGGTTGTCCGAGCCTTTGGTATTTTTGGAGCATGTCGTCGCGAAGAACTGCACGATTTGGCTGTACAGGGCGTAACAACTGAGGGACCACTGCTATTAGTGAAGATCAAAAAAACCAAAACTTATACTTCGAGGCAATTTACAATTGTACCAAGCGATGGATTGGTTGATTACGTCTCTTTGTACCGAAAATATGCAGCATTACGACCGGAACATACTAAAATTGACAGCTTGCTTTTGTCGTATCATAATGGCAAATGTAGTGCTCAGACTGTTGGGAAAAACACCTTAGGCAAAATGCCTAGGATAGTAGCAGATTTCTTCAATCTACCAGATGCCCATAAGTACACAGGGCACTGCTTTCGCAGGAGTGCGGCGACGATCTTTGCAGAAAGCGGCGGTGATGCAAGGGCACTGAAGCAGCTTGTTGGATGGCGATCGGATAAAGTAGCCGAATCATATGTAGAGAATTCTCTGCAAAATAAAATTAAAATTGCTCAGAACATTACTGGTACAGCAGCTATAAGTATACCACAAAACGGCGAAGGAACTTCAGCTTTGGTGTTTGCTCATCTGGAGTTACAATTTCAAATCCATCCAACTGTATTTTCAATTTTTATAAAGAATAAGTTTCATTAATATTATTTTTATTAATAAAGGTTGTATAGTAAGGTTGTTGTTTCAATCATTCTTTCAACTTACGTGACATATCATGTCATGTGTTTGCTGTCAATCATGCTGCTTAGCAACAATGGCATTTCCGTGCTATAAAGACCACATTACGCCCGCATTTGGGGGCGTATAAAGAACATTATGGTGGCAAAATAAAATAAAAAAAATAATTATTAATTTTTTTTTGCAACCACTTAACACCATGCACTACACTATGTGCACTTATACAATATATAAAACAATCTAATCTCACTAACACAGGGAACCCAGGACTGAAAAGGAAACAGACTCCTGAGCAGTCCACAGGAATAATAAATAAGATAAACAATAATAAGAATAATTATCTATCAATAAAAAATACTAATTAAAAAAAACACTTCTATTAATATTCCTGATACTATTATCCTAAGTTGCCTGAATCCTAAATATCATTATCCTGTTCATCATCATTCCTGACGTCATTATTGTCACTAAAGTTACCTGAGTCCTACCAATTACAATAACCTGCCTGCTAAATTAAATACAACGTTCCCTGATATCCTAACTATTAATCCCCCCACCCATTGTAATCAGACGTAATCTTTTTATGGCCTTCTTGGTGCTTACCCCCGAGGAGAGTACATAAATGTTATAGAGAGAAGTAATTACTATTGACGGTGGTTACGCCCAGGATAAATAATTACTTCTCGATACAACCATAAATCCTACCTATATATACTACAACGAACAGTAGTCAGACGTAATTTTTTTGTATGGTCTTCTTGGCGCTTTCCCAATGAGGAGAGTACATAAAGATTACCAAGAGTCGTCATTACTGACGGTAAACCCCGGATCCCTTTGCTATCCTAAGTACTACGGGTAGTCAAGACCCCGAAAAACGTACTAAATTGGCGTAAAAACATCTTCAACTACAACCGCCACCAAGTGCAACTAGTACTCACTTCCACGCCAAATATCTCTTCCCATGATGTATCCTACTGCCACTTACTTCTGTAATTGCACTAACCGGCCACTAAGCCAAAATCCATCAATCACACCACCACTTGAATTCCTTTGCATCACCGTTAAAACATCAAGCTCACCTTAAACGAATACTCACTAAACACGCCTGATCAGTTCCGAACCATCATACATCGAGTACAAAATTGTCCATTTATCTGGCATGGTTATTTCAAGCATCCCTTTAATCCCATTTCATTCATTTATACCCCAGTAATTGTAAATTTACTCTACATCAACCCGATTTGTATTCACCTAATTGCAGCTTTTCAAACCCATTGTCCTTAATTCAAGATTTAAACGAAAATAAGGGAATACTCACCTGTAGCAAGTTCTTTAAAATCCTGTACTCATATAGCTCACAGTTCACTACTCCCCTTTTCAATATTTTTACCTTAATTTATCCCTCACGTGTATTTAGTTAATATAATTCCAGACAGCGACACCAGGCGGTAGGAGTGGTATCCGACCCAGAGGGATCCCGACAGAGGCAGCGCAGTATTAAGCGGAGATCACCCACACCGGCATAATTATTAATTTAAGCCTTGTTTTATTTACATTTATTAATATTAGTTACTACTTAAATTAGTGTTAGCATTGTGTCTGCGCATCTTTCATTAAATTGGCAGTCGGGTTTGTATTTGAAAATTGCCAACTTGGTCAAACGAGAAATACTGATTCATATAAATACGTTGAATCAAAATACAAATGCAGCTGTTTAACACATGTTTTCTGAATATTTCTCGTTGGAAACCATAAAGTAACTTGTGTTACGTGTTGACCATAACCTTTGAAATTAGCAAAGGGCCCGTGTGTATTTATAAACGTTTTTTTAACTTAATGCATAAAAAAGTGATCGGAAGTGATGTGTTGTGGGTTGTGCTAATTGAACCGCACAAAAATGTTTAGGTCAACGAAGCACGAAAGCGGGAAAAACATTTTGTTCCACGCATAAATATTGGTTTATTTTTATCTGATTAATTATAATAATAAATACCGGTTAGCGTAGAGAAATGTGTTCTAGGCTTCGACTTAACATTAAATAAATAATTTAATATAATATTTCAGCATAAAATTAAAAGAAATTAAATTAAATATTTTACTCGGTATTGAGCACTGTTTAAAATAAATTTGGTTGAGTTACGCTCTTCTCTAAATTTACAAAAATAAAATTTCACATCATTTAATTGTATGTCGTACTAAAATCATTAGGCTTGTCGCATATCACTGTAATATACTTCTACTCAGTTATCTAATACATCAATGTGTGAAATTTATATTAACACACAATTCATTATATGTGTAAAATGAACATTCAAAGTTCATATTCAAACTGGATGCTTTATAATAAATTTGTTATATTTTCGGGTCACTAAATATCTATGTATGTACGTATGTACAATGTGTTTTTCTAAATAAAGTTGTTGAAAAATTATCTATTTACGACATACATTTATATATTCATAAAATGTTACTAAAAATTTATGATTTTGATTTTATATAATAACATTATAAATATTTTTGATGAATTTAATTTGTTTCAATTATTACGAGAAATATGCCTAGTCCTGACTCTATAAGTAAAGAAATTAATCTTGTAAAATGTGTTACACCTATCTTTTCAGTTAATACAGAAAATGGAAAGAATCCACGCGATATTAAATCACGTTAGAGCATATGGTAATTTAATGTTTTGGTCGACGCGTTTCACTGGTAGCATAAATTATCGCGTTTCCCCCTTCCGTCTGTTTCCAATTTGTGGGCCCATAAAGTATTGGTACGTCCCCTCTTGTTCTTACTTTATGTTGGAAACCAACGCCCAGTATTACGTGGTCCATTTGAAACGTACCTGCACATTTTCTAGCCATTTCATAGATGTCATTATGATTAATGGAATTATTGAATGATAACTGATGAATTTTACCAATTTCTTAATTGAAACCACTATAGCGAATTTCGAAATTTGATATCACTGCCTTCATTTCTGCCGTATGCCTGTCAGGAATAAAATTGTTTTTTCTTATGTTTCTTGATGTTTACAAATTATTGAAACTTTTCTTTCCGATATCAACTATCATAGGCGCTGTTGGATACGATATTTTTCTTTTTCCCATTTTCTACACAAAAAGCGCACACAAATACCACTAAAACAGAACACTCGAAAAAATATTTAGTTTAGATAATTTGTACGACCTTGTCTTTTACTTTTACAGTGTGTCCAAAATTGGTATGTGCAGTATTGCTATCTTGAAAACTATAAAAGATCGAAAGACGGTTAAATGGAGAAAGTTTTAGAGAATTTTGAGCCCACTAAAATGACATTCTGAAATCAAGGCTATCTCAGATATTTTTCAAAATATTCGAAAAAAACTGAAAATCGACAATTTTTATTTTTAGCTATCTCTTTTATTTGAACAGATATAAAAAAATAAATTACACTTTGCCTTCCCACTTTTTATCCTCTATTGATTGGTGGCGGAAAAAAATTAATCGGACGTTTCGTCGATTAGAGACCATCATCAACTTTATTTTTTCATATGGGGCGAAAATTTGGATAATTCGACGTTTCGACCCTCATTCTTGACATTTTCAAATATTTCTTTTTTTTATGAACCATTTTTGAAAAAAAAACTACCAAAGCAATTTATTCTGCAAATGTACATTTATTTCATGAAGTCGATTATTGTAAATTTCTGGTAGTAGGCTTTGATAAGTTTAAAACAATTATTGCATCATCAAGTAATTTTGTATGAACAGTAGCTGCCTATTCCCAGATAGGGGCGGAAATTAGCTAATGGTATAAAATGATTGCTTTTTTTATTCTGAATCCAACGATGTATAACACTTAATGATAATTCGACGTTTCGACCCTAATTCTTGACATTTCCAAATGTTTCTTTTTTTTATGAAACATTTTTGAAAAAAAAAACTACCAAAGCAATTTATTCTGCAAATGTAGATTTATTGCATCTCATAATTCATAATAGGACGTTTCGATTCATCAAAAGCATCATCGACTAATTTCTTATGAACCGTAGCAACATATTCGTAGATAACGATTTATTAGGATATCGAAAAAGCCTTTCCAAACCTTGTCTTTAACAATGATAGATAAATAACTCTTTATTAAGTTTAAATTTTAGTAAACACCTAACAATACATTTACTTCAAGTGAAAATATTTAGAAAAATGTGAAAAATCCTATTAAAACACTTAAAAAATTAACTACAGCTAAATAATAAATTCGATTATTGCAAATTTCTGGTAGTAGGCTTTGATAAGTTTAAAACAATTATTGCATTATCAAGTAATCTCTTATGAACAGTAGCTACTTATTCCCAGATAACTATTTATTACGATATCAAAAAAGCCTTTCCAAAACTTGTCTTAAAGACACTCAAATGTTTACTTGGTATTCATAAATAATTGCTCAAGCAAAGGAGTGAAAAAATATTAAAAAAACACACAGTAGTTATTAAGGTAGGTATTATGTTAAATGTTACTCATTTAAATCGTAACATTATGATTAAAAAACATTTTTAGCAATGAATGATACATTTTACAACGCTACAATATCAAATAATTTTTATGGTGTTTTATATTAATATTAAATGTATTTTACAGGATAATTATAAAACCGACATTACTTCTACATACTATTATTCAAAACATCGACCATTCTTTTCAATGCACTTTTCACATTTTTTTGCGACAGTTTTGGTTACTCGACGTATTGTACTACTATTAATATTTTCAATAATATTAATAATTCGATGTTCCAGAACTTGCCTATTTTCTGGGGGAACAACTTCATACCCCTCATTTTTGACATATCCCCATAAATAAAAGTCTAATGGTGTAAGGCCCAGAAACCTAACAGGCCAACGCACAGTGTCAGGGTATTTTGAACACCCTGTATACTTATTGGGTAATTTTGTTTGTAGTCCTATGCACTTAGTTAGATTCCGTATATACATTTTTTTTTTGTCAAGTTTAGTTTTATAGATGAATTTGTGTTTAACGTGTGTAGCGACCTTTAGGGATGGTAGGTGTGTGGCGAGCTTTAGATTCTTTGTTTGTGAAATTATTATTCCGAAATTTAGGTTGTTTTTCCTTATTATTTCCCGTTTATAGAAGTTTGATTAACGTTTATTTGTAAATAGTGGTATCTACGTTTAATTAAGGTTCATTTCGTTTGATTTCCGTAAAATATAATAGCGAGTTTTGTAAAGATGACGTGATTTAAATAAATAGTGTGGATTTATCTGTGTATGATGTCATGTTAGCGACATAAAGACGCTTAAGTATAGTTGTTCAGTGTAATAGTGAATATGCTGGTTTTGAGTCATAGAGATTGCATGTGGGTCTTATTGTTCGTACTTTAAGGTAAACATAGAGAGGCTGTACAGGATACTTTTGCTGACGTTTGAGTTTTTGAAAATTTACTGAGTCCTTACGGACGTAAACGAAATTTATGTATTGGGGTACCATATTTTCCCCTTCCGTTTTTTAATTGGTGGAATTAAAGTAGATAAGATTTTTTATGAGTAGTGGGATTTAAAATTCCAAGATGGATTTTTGTGAATAATTTGCGGGAGTCTAAAATTGACTGCGTTTTCGAGTAGTATACGTTGCCGTTTATTGTTACGCTTTAAGGGGGTGGTTTAGAACGTTGAAATTTTGGACCTTGTGGTGTTTAACGAACGTAATTGTTGTGTAGTAAGGGTAGTTTAGCTACTCCTGAAGAATACCTGTAAAAGGGATTTTATTAAAATTGTTCATCACCAAAGGATTATACCTAGTGCCGATTTCGGTTTTACGTAAAGTTACCTAGAGGACATCGTCGTGTTGTATAGTGCTTCAGTGACCTCTTTGGTTTATATCGCTTCTGCGGATTTTAAAATCATCGTTCTTGCAGTGCCACCTATTTATCGTACAAAGCGTGTTTAAAGATAAAGAAACTTTCGCAATATATTAAAATTTATAGTTATTTAAAACAGTTATTAACATTTTGGATTACTAGTGGAAATAAAACCAATTAAAGCTAAAAGTTATCAAGTCATTTGAACGCTCACTTTATTATCATTTTAAAAAGAACTTGGTAATTAATACAGTAACATTCTAACGAGTTTAGTCAAGAAATTGTTTGTGTATAATGAAACAATAGTCAACATTTTATTCATCATTTTGCCAGAGCAGGGAGATTTCATTTCCGTCATAGCCGTAACCGACCACCTGGTTATCTTCCACATATATTGTAACACAGAAGAGGTGTAATTCTAGACCGTAAGGTAATATAATATTGTGTTTTTTTATTGAAAATTTTGAAGATTTTTGTGTTTCGATTTATTTTTTTTTGTGTTTATGAAAGTTTGAAAGCGGGGTCATTTTTTTTGTTAAAGTAAGTTGTTGTTTAAATTTGTTTAGCGTAATTAATTATATTATTGACACTTCGCCTTCACACTTTTTTTATTTTGGTATTAAAGGGCAATCGACCCTATTGTAGTGTGGGTATATTATCCACGAATTATATCTTTATAGGTTAAACGATTTAGACTGGCGTAAATCAGACATCCTGTCGTCTTTTAAGTATTTGTATTTTTTTGTTTATACGCTTTATCGTATGTTTACATTTTTTTATATTTATCATTTTTATTATTTTATTATAGTTTGTCAGGTTTTATAAATGTGTTTAATTTCTATGGAAACCCTTTTGTGTTACATAACCGTTTTTTTTTGCGAACATAAAATTTATTGAGTAATTGCAAGTTACCGGTAATTTAGTTTTTAACGTAACGAGGTTAGTTTTTTTGTTTTATTGAGTAATAGCGTTCTTAATATTTAGTATTTTAGTTGATTTTTAGTTGAATATTAATTCAGTTTAGAGTTCATTCTATAGCGTATTTTTTTTTGTTTTGTTTTAATTATTATTTAATGCCTAATTTATTACACTGAGGAGTATTAACGTAATTTTTATTGAGTGTTTATCACTCTTTTATTTGACAAGCGTGTTGTGTTTTGAAGCCCTATTTCAGGTGGTTTGCTGCGTTGCTGTCCAGCACACCTGGGATTGATTGCGGATAGGTAAGCGTATGTTTTTTCTATGTTTAGACACGCTATGTACTCGTAATTTTGGCACGACAACCCTTATTTTGACTACCAAACATTCTGGCGCCCAAACCCTCGATTTTGTCTTCATCCCCTATTGTGACTTACGTACGATTTACTATTCTGGATGCGCAAAATTTTTCAACATCTGACCTACACCCATACGCTGACTAGTCGGGGCAAAAAGGCCAATTTATCTGTAATCCCGTTCTACCACCCGTTTATACCGTTACAACAGGACCACCGTTGGGTATTATTCTATCACAAAAAATCTCCCGTAAAAATGCTCGGACTTCCCCTGAATTATGTGCGGGGCATCCATCTTATTGGAACCACTAATTACTAAATTCATCAGGGGGAACAGCTTCACGAATGGATGGAATGATTTGGTTTTGCAACATTAAAAGGTATCATTGCCCTGTTAACGTGTGGTCATAAATAAATGGACCAATCAGACGATTTCCTGAAATTATTACTTACCGATCATTCTGCACCATACATTAAAACCAAATCGTACTTGAAATCGGCGTGGATCGCGAATATGTGAAGTTTCAAGTGCCCAGCAATGATGATTTTTTTATTGAAGGAAAAAAACCGTTAGAAAAATGGGGCAAAATTTACTCAATTACCCCCCTGGTACACACACTCCTGGTCAAAGCTAGCTTTGCTCAGTGGTATCAAATAATTAACTTTACTGACAGAAATTCATGTCCCAATTTGGTTGTGATAGATACAGTAATTCCGGAACTATAAACCGTGAACCAGTTTTTGAAATCCACCTTCAAAGGGCTCTAGGTCTAAAAAATCGTTTTCTGACCTGTGTTACGAACTTTTTTTCTTATTTTCACCTAAGGTATGCACTCCCAAGTTTTTGCAGTGTATTCTAGAAACACTCAATATACATACAATAATGAAAAACGAAATATCTTGCCACAGTTTTTTTTTAATTCTCTAACAACAAGTCTAGTGTTTCAAAAAATCAGATATAACGAATGCTTAAATGATTGTGACATCAATGTGCTCTTTAAAACAAAGGTGTAACGTTTAACCATAACAATGTTCTGTTTTTCTAAGAGGACACTGCTTGTGATAATCATACGCTTCAAATCTAAAATCTAGACAACATTAAAAATAAATTAGACCATAAAACTACTGTTAATTTACGAAAGTCTACTTTCACCGTTTATGGACAGTGTGATATTTAAATTTCACAAATATTTTATAAACAAATAATAAATATAACTAATAAATAAATTATTGCTTACTAAAAATTATTTTTAATTTTATTAAATACATAAATAAGAAGTTTACCTCGAGTAGGATTTGAACCTACGACATGTACTTTGCTAGAGTACCGTGCTAACCAACTGCGCTATCAAAGTACAAGCCCCAGTCGATGTAAATTTTGTCTTTATGTGTGTAGAACTGATGTAAATTCGAAATTTAATGAGATAACAAACAAATTATTTATATTAATGGAATGTGAGCCTGCAATATCGCAAGGATTCACACATACCAAAGCAACTTGACTACTACTTTAAGTATATTTAGCTTTTTAATTGTACAGGGTGGCCAACTTAGAATGTGAGGTACTGCATCTGGGAAACTATCCATCGTAGAGGTTTGCTCAAAAAACAGTTTTACTAAAACGGCCAATACAAAAACCTGGAAAATATTTTCAAGGTTCTGAAATGGCCGCTAGGGGGCGTAACTGCAATCTTGAATCTAAAAAAGTGATGTTTCTGTGAATTCTCCTATATTAACCTAATAAAAAAATAACTAATAACTAATAATCTTTAAAGTCGAGAATAATCTGAACTTTTTTTGTTTGGTACTTTTTGACGTATCTCTAACAATAAAGTGGTGGGGGGTATTTAAAGGTTTCCTTAAATAACCCCCTGTATGTTCGAAACAGCTAAGCCGATTTTAACAAACTTGGACGCATTGAAATAAGCTATTCTTGGGCTACAAATGTTATAATATTTGAAGTTTTTTTAGTTTCACATGTCGTCGCTAGAGGGCTTTGTTCGACATTCCTACAGAAACGGTTAGTTTTCACAAAAAAATTTAATGCATTGGTATGAATTTTTCACATGAACATGTAGCTAAAAGATGCCTAAACAAGCTCGCGAAAACCGCATCTCGATATCTTGTTCCTAACCTAAAATATCGGCCAAAGAAAGCTTTATACGAAAATCTCTTAAATTTTTATTTTTTTTAACTACATTTTTCTGGAATTGTTTCTATTATGTAAGTTGTGGCCCTAAAAAGGACCGATTTAAAGGAGGAAGGATTTTAATGCCCCCCTAAATGCTCGAGGCACATCTTCCATCAACAACTGTAATTGATTGGCCAAAAAAATCAAGAAATACATTGCCATTTAAGGGTTGCTCGAAAAAATATGGCCCAATAATTCTGCCTCCCAGTATGCCACACCATACATTTAAACTCCAACGTCCTTGGCCGTGAACTTCACGCAACCAATGGGGATTTTCTGCAGACCAATATTGCATATTGTGCAGATTGACTCTCCCGTCACTACTGAAGGTGGCTTCATCGGTCCAAAGAATTTGAAATAAAAATTCTCTATTTTCGCGTATCATGCCTAACATCCAATGGCAATAGTCTAACCTTCGATCAAAATCTTCCTCTTTAAAAGCCTGATGCAAAACGACATGATATGGGTGCATCCTTAAAGTAATTAAAAAAAGTTTAAACGAATACTTATATATTTTGATGGCCATTAGAACTTACCAATGGTCCTTCAAAATATTTTGAACCGTTGTCCGTGATATGTCCAACTCAGTGGATAATGCTCTTGTGCTAACTTCAGAAGCCAACTTCAATATAGCCCAGTACACGGTTAATATTTTCTTGTGTTCTTCCAATTCTTTACCGTTGAAACGTAGGCCGAAAACTACCATTGGATCGTAATCTCGCCACTAATCGGGGAAAAGACTCTTATATCGCAAGGACGCCGATTTGAATATCGAGCCGTGTAAACTCTTTTCGCTTCATTATTCGTAAAACGCATTTTGAAAGCACAAAAATTGCTCAAAGTAACGCGAAAGTATTGACCACTATTGACAATTTGAGGATTATGTATCTTTTGCTTAGCTATCTGTTTCCATTGCCTGCTTCTATTAATTGTATTTTTCGTACATATCCATAGTGAATATGCATTTAAACAAACAAAAAATAGGCCTTTCGTATAACTTTTAGCATTGCTTACTTTCCAGTAGTAATTTCAAAAAGGGTTATTTTATTCTGGTGTATAAATTTACAAACATTTAAAATCGCAATTTCTAGGTAACCTATTCACAGCCGAAATTGAAGCTGCAGTTTTGTCTACCCATAAGAGGCCTCAGCAATGCATAGAGCGATGGTCAGCATTTCGAGCATTTACGGGGACATTAAAAACCTTCCTCCTTTAAATGGGTCCTTTTTAGGGCCACAACTTACACAATAGAAACAATTCCAGAAAGATATAGTTAAAAAAAATAAAAATTTAAGGGATTTTCGTAAAATTTTTCTTTGACCGATATTTTAGATTAGGAACAAGATATCGAGATGCGGTTTTCGCGAGCTTGTTTAGGCATCATTTAGCTACTTGTTCATGAAAAAAAGTCATACCAATGCATTTAATTTTTTTTGCGAAAATTAACCGTTTCTGTCGGAATGTCGCACAAAGCCCTCTAGCGACGACATGTGAAACTAACAAAACTTCAATTATTTTAACATTTGTAGCCCACTTTTCAACGCGCCCAAGTTTGTTAAAATCAGATTAGCCGTTTCGAAGAAACCCTCCACCACTTTATTTTTAGACATACGTTAAAAAGTGCCAAACAAAAAAAGTTTAGATTATCCTCGACTTTAAAGATCAGTTATTTTTTTATTAGGTTAATATAGCAGAATTCACAGAAACATCACTTTTATAGATTCAAGATTGCAGTTACGCCCCCTAGCGGCCATTTCAGAAACATGAAAATATTTTCCAGGTTTTTGTATTGGCCGTTTTAGTAATAACTTTTTTTTGCGCAAGCCTTTACTATGTATAGTTTCCCAGATACAGTACCTCGCATTCTTAGTTGGCCACCCCGTACAATGGTCTTCTTAACTTCGTGCACTACAGCCAATTTTGGATGCGAATTTCAAGTAAAAGATAAGATAATGATAGTTCTGATAAAATGATAAAAATTTAAAGATGTGGTTCACAAATCATATAGTGAATTATAAGATATTGGAGGTCAACTCTTTTCTGGATGTGTGAATCCATTTATAACGCCAAATTTCCATCGGATATTGTAATCAATGTAACTGAAATAAACCAGTACAGCATTAATCCATATTGTTTCATTGTAATAAAATTTAGTTGTAACCTATATTTAGTTGACACTATCCCCCTATATTTAGTTAGTATTATTTATTTTAATAATAAAATATTAAAGAATAGGAGCTTTTACTTTATTTCCATGTTTAAAAAATTGCCCATTTACATCTAGATGTATTCTCCTCCATTAGAGTGGATGTACAGGATGGCCAACTAAGAATGCGAGGTACTGTATCTGGGAAACTATACATCGTAAAGGCTTGCGCAAAAAAAAAGTTATTACTAAAACGGCTAATAAAAAAATAACTGATATTTGAAGTCGAGGATAATCTGAACTTTTTTTGTTTGGCACTTTTTAACGTATGTCTAAAAATAAAGTGGTGGGGGGCATTCAAAGGTTTCCTTAAATCGCCCCCCGTATCTTCGAAACGGCTAATCCGATTTTAACAAACTTGGACGCGTTGAAAAGAGCTTTTCTTGGGCTACAAATGTTAAAATAATTGAAGTTTTGTGAGTTTCACATGCCGTCGCTAGAGGGCTTTGTTCTACATTCCGACAGAAACGGTTATTTTCGCAAAAAAATTAAATGTATTGGTATGACTTTTTTTCATGAACGAGTAGCTAAATGATGCCTAAACAAGCTCGCGAAAACCTCATCTCCATGTCTTGTTCCTTTAATTGAAAACTTTAAAAATCTCAAAAGCCACCACTATGTTTCCAAAGATCCTCTTCCTAAAATGATTACTTCAACTAGGAAGGTTTTATTGGCATGTAAAAGAGTTGTGGATGACTCTCTTAGGTTTCGACTAACGGTATCCAATCCGGTGCTACCTAGAATACATTGCTTGCTTAAGATTGATAAACCAGGTAATGCTATGCGACCCATTGTTTCTGGTAATAATTCACCTACTTATCTGCTGTCCAAATAGTTATCTAGTAAATTTCATAACCTCTCCTACCAACAGCCCAACTTCAGTGTGGCAAATTCGTATGAATTTATTGATAAAATTAAAAACATTGAACTTACAGAAAATGAAATTTTAGTCTTATTCGACGTTTGTTTACTGTTTCCGAACGTTCCAATAGATCAAACCTTAGTTTATTTAGAAGATGTTTTAAAACAAAACCATTTGGATGATAGAGAAGTAGATGCTTTTCTTAAATTAACAGATTTGTGTATGAAACAAACCTTTTTCAAAATTAACCATCAATTTTTCCAGCAAGAACATGGTACGACAATGGGCAATAGCTTATCTCCGTTTATAGCCAATCTATTCATGGGTAAATTTGAGATAGACTTAAAACGCGATTTGCCTTATTTTCCTAGAGTTTGGATTATATATGTGGATGATGTGTTTGTCATCCTTAATACTAAAATTTGTAGCGTTGAAAACTTTGTAGAAACTTTAAATTCTAAATTTCCGACAATCAAATTTACCTATGAGATAGAGGCTTTTAACTTTTTGGTTCATAGAGTGCTTAATTTTCCTCTTTCAGTTCAAAATTATAATAAAGAATTGCGCACCATTAAAGGAATTGCTTCATACAATGGGTTTTCAGATGAAGTGGTTATGAATATAGTTAGGAAACAAACACATAGGATGAGGGTTAAGAACGTAACTACATTAGGTAGCGCTAAAGAACGAATAGAAACAAAGTATGTAAAGTTACCAAACTATCCTGCTTATACAAAAGGTCTACCTAAAATCTTTTCCAAAATTAATTTGAAAACAGTCACTACTTCAGATAATAGTTTGCAAACTCTTTTAGGCAATCCAAAAGATAAAGTGGATAAGCAGGATAGTTCGAGAATTTATAAGATTAATTGTAAAAATTGTGAACAAATATATGTGGGGCAAACTAAACGACCTATCAACATTCGCTTTAAAGAACATTTAGCTCATATAAAATACAAACGTTGGGACAAGTCTGCCGTAGTCCTACATATGCTTGATAAAAATCATGTAGTAGATGAGGTATTATTAATTAAATATGTTAGTAATAAGCACGAACTTGATTGTTATGAGAGTTTAGAGATCTTCAAAAACAAACAAATTCTAATAAATAATGATGATCAAGGACCTTTAGGCTACTCTGAACTCATTAAACTTTCATAACTTTCACTTTTACCAGATTAGCAACAAAGCGTTACTCGCTGATGGTATATATGTTAGAAATTTTCTTTAGCCCGCCCTAGTCGACCGCTGATGATGATAGCGTAGCTATCGAAACGCGTTCGGTGTTTTTTAATTTTGTGTGGTACGTGGGTGTATTTTGTTTGTTACAGATCCTGCCACAGTTCCAGTGTTTCAGATTTTTAAAATACTACTTTCAGAGTGAATAACAATTATAGAGGTAACAATAACTTTAGAGGAAACAGGACAGTAACTTTTGAGAATACAAGACAGAATTCATTTAGGGAACGTAGAAGCCCATATAGGTCAATCTCACGAAGCCCTAGTCCGAAAAACGAGAGAGCAAGCGCCGATCGCGAAAATCAATAAAGATCGACGCCACATATTTTTTAAAAGATAATTTATTAAATGTACATGGTGAAATTAATAATAAGGTGGAGATTTTCATTTTTGTGTGGGCTATAGGAAACTTACCGCAATCACAAAGAAAAATAATTATCCATTGCCGCTCATTGATGACATTTTTCAATATTTACATAAAGCCGAATATTTTTCACGTTTGGATTTATTTTCAGGATATTGGCAGTGCGGACTAGATCCAGAAAGTCAAGAAAAGACAGCTTTTATTGCACCAGATGGACTTTACGAATTTACAAAGATGCCATTTGGACTTTGCAATGCACCAGCCACGTTTATGAAGCTAATGAACATAGTTTTCGAAGGGATGAAATGGAAAGAAGTGATAGCGTACTTGGACGATATTTTAATTTTTTCGAACACCTTTGAGGAACACATCACCAGATTACGTCATGCATTTCAACGGTTACGAAACACAGGATTAACACTCAAACCATCGAAATGCATATGTGCATAAAAAGAAGTCAAACTGTTAGGACATATTATTTCAGACAAAGGCATTACACTTGATAAAAGCAAGCTTAAAGCAACCTCAGACTTCCCCACACCACATAATGTTAAAACAACACAAAGTTTTCTCGGATTAGCTAATTACTATAGAAAATTTGTTCGCAATTTCTCACAAATTGCACGACTCTTATATGAAGCCTCAAGAAAAAACACCACTTTCAACTTTGGCCCAGAACAGCAATCAGCTTTTGAAGAATTAAAAATAAAATTAACGGGTGCACCAGTATTAACATATTTTGATCCAGTGGCAAGAAAAGAACTTCACATTGATGCCTCAGGAATTGGTATAGGTGGAATCCTCCTACAAGAAAACGATGGAGCTATGCATACAATAGCTTACATTTCGAGAAGTTTAACAAAGGCCGAACGTAATTATTTTATTTCAGACTTAGAATGTTTAGCAGTTGTTTGGAGTCTTACGTATCTACGACATCTTATACACGGAAGACCCATTAATATTATTACAGATCATAATGCTATTTGTTTCTTAAAAACGTTAAAAAACCCAACAGGACGATTAGCCCGAAGGAGAAGATCCCACAACAGAAGATGAAAATCTTCTAGAAATACCGGCATATGTACTACAAGCATCGGATATATCAACTTTCCAAAGGGAAGATAGAAAACTAGCAGAACTTATCAACGCAATTGAAAAACCCGAAGAAGCAAGTATAGCACTTAGAAGAAGAATGAAGACTTTTATAATCAAAGATAACATACTCTATAAGAAAAATATGCCGACAGAAGGAAACCCAAGCCTGATCGTCATTCCAAATCACCTGAGGGAAGAAATATTATACTCGCACCACAATGAACCACACGCTGGACATCTTGGTATCACTAAAACCCATCATAAAATTAAAACAGGATACTATTGGGACACATTACTAAAGGACGTAGAAAATACGTAAAGGGATGTCCAGACTGCCAAGCCAGAAAGGGTAATACACACGTCAAACCTGCCGGGTTATTACAACCTATCCTAGTATCACTACCATTCGATAAAGTAAGAATAGACCTACTAGGACCATTCAGCAGAAGCAAAAGTGGTAACACTGTGATAATAATTGCCACAGACTATGCAACGAGATGGGTGGAAACAGAAGCGTTACCTACCGGAAAGGCTGGTCCAGTAGTAAAATTTCTATTAGAAAATATTCTCATGCGCCATGGGTCACCAAGATTTTTGTTAAGTGATAGAGGCAAAACCTTCCAATCAGACAGATTCAACAAAACACTAGCCGATATGTTGTCTTTATATACCAACACCCAGCAAACAGATTGGAACCAATATTTAGCTATGGTTACTTTTGCGTACAACACATCGAGACAAGAAAGTACCAGCCTGTCTCCATTGTTATTAGTGTATGCTAGAGAACCTGTATTACCAACCAAAGCAATGCTCACGCAAGAAACGCCTGTTGAAGATGTACAGACAATCAAAGATCGTGCGTTATTCATACGAAATATGACCGTAGAAGCGAGGCAAAAGAAGGATAAAACACGTTATGATAGTAAGCATCGATATGTAGAGTACAATGTAGGTGATATAGTTAAAGTTTTCACGCCTATCAGAAAAGTAGGTAGGAGTGAACAATTACTCCTACGTTGGTTTGGACCTTACGAAATCATAGGAAAAAGAGAAGTAGACTATATCATCAAAATGGGAACATCATCCAATTGTAAAGTAGATACGGTACATGTTTCCCGTATCTTACCTTATAATGATCCATGGACATCGGATGCTGAAGATGGTTCTCCAGAATAAAACGCCAAATTGTTGACAAAAATAAAAGAAGTGCGGCACAGTTAAGACACCGCCAGCAGTTAAAATCGCTGTCAGATGTCGAAATTGTGTAGCATTTCTTTACTAGAACGTACAATCCAAACTGATATATACATTATAACCATTAAACAAAATAAATCTCAGAAAAGTATTTCAAAGTTTTTTTTAAGCTAAATATACAACAAAGCATATGTACAGCATCTAAGCTTCTGTCATAATACCTTTAGATCCCACGATAATAACAGAAGAGAGAGGTACACGCAGCGGGGATTTTATCAAAATTTAATTAATAGATAATATCCTCGTATAGTTTAAATTTGTTTTCACCATTTATTGTTGGCGTTCAAGGTGTAAAGATCCAGCTTAACTTCACTAAAATTTTGTAATTACAGTTGACTCGCAATAATCCGACAGTTATGGGACCGAGGGGGTGTCGGATTACCAAAAATGTCGGATTACCGAAGGTTAGTTTATTTTTACTGAATTTGTCCATATAAGTTAAGAAAATTAATTGTTGACGTATTAGATAAGCTTTAGAAATAGTTGTTGGAGTTTCACCACGGTCTAACCTCTTAATTATTTCCCATTTTTCAGAAAGAGTTAATGTTTTATGTTTACGTTTTATAGTGATTCCGCTTGTACTTGCCATCACTTGACACTTAACACTTCACTGAACTAGTAAAGACAGCGAGCTACTAACAAAAGGAAGACTTGAGAATCCTGTCACAACACGAGGCGCGAAATGCGGCTAGATACGGCGTCGGATTACCGAGCGTGTCGGACTATCAAGTGTCGGACTATCGCGAGTCAACTGTAATTATTTTTTTATTGCCCTACAGTAATCAAGATAGATAAAGTTGCATAAAATTAAAACCCATTACAAAAGATTGAACGATATTGCATCATCAATAATTAATTTTAATCCCCTCCGACATAGATATTAAAAAAGCATAAAATGCTCTTACGCCCGAGAACCCTCAGCCAATCACAGCCAGAGGACCCCTGCGTAGAAGCCGGATTCGCCCACCGCGAATTAGCTATAAAAACCGCGGCGCTACCGGAAGAAATTCTACTCCAGTCCAGACTACTTCCCGCTACTTTCCGCTACTCTAGTCCAGACTACTCCGCGAAGTTACCTTCTACCAGCATACACACATTAGAAGTACACGACAGGCTGTAAAGCCTGAAGGTATCTTCTGCATACATACACACAAACCAGGACGTTGTTACTTTGGGCTGACGCCCTGTAGTCATCTTCCATTTACTCCAGCGACAAGAAGGGTACTCGCTCTAATTCTACCGCTCCCCAGGAGATCCCTTTGTACAGCAGTCGACGGGCTGGACCCACAATGTTATAAAGGGCTCTCCATTAAACAGATATTACACATAGAATACACCGACGAGATCCTGAGGAAAATTAGCAATACAAACAAGCGACGCCTTGACCTAGAGATAATCCCAATACCAGAAGCAGTATTCTTAGAGATCACTCGCGTGATCCTCCAGTTAAATGAAGACGAACCCGTGGTGCGTTTACGTAATAAATTGCATCAAACGTGCTCCAGCGTCCCGCAAATCGCATATAAATTTTATTAGATATTCTTCAAACAATATTTCTTAATAAAGGAAATCCGGTAAGATAAACATTCCTGTATCGCGAGTATATTTTCCTGCAACGAAAAGCTATCCATTATTTCGTTCACGAAGGCCGAATAGATTACGCACATTATACGTGTAAATTCTCTCATTTTAATCCCGAGAATAATCACGTACTTAAGACACCTGCATTCCGTCGGAAACAATTCTCAGAATTCAATTTAGTACACGCAGTCCTAAAAGGTCGTGTAAACTCGCCTCAGATTAATTCGTTTGCAACAATTAATAATAAAAGCAATATTTAATAATAACGTAAAAGATCGTGATAAACTCCGTCTTCCCTGTATTTAATAGGTAGAATAAGTTTCGCTTATACGAAATTTATACGCATTTAACAAAAACAGACGTTTTTCTAATAATAAAGGATTAATACGTCTTATTAGCGGGCATAATTAAAAGTTAGATATTCATTACTGTGAATACGTTCTCAATTAATTAAGAAATCCTGAGACCATCCTGATTAGTTAGAGTAAATAATCAAACGCGTACGCACAATTTGCATTTAGAAACGTGTAAATATTAACCTGTCCTGTGTAAAGCATTCCAAGTACTGAGTTCACATCCAGTCAGTCTGAAAGCCAAATCACATATAAGAATAGTCATGCGCACCAAGGTTACTTTAAATTATTGATTTTCTCTTTGACCTACTTACAGACACCAACGCGATCGTTGGCCCCTGCATATGTAATACGTAGAATACTACACAACGCCACCGGATAAATATCCCGCCACCGTTTACAGGGCCGGTCTGAGCGGTCGTAATAAACCAAATTAAATCGTCATTATTAGGATATTAGCAATTGAACCACAATAATTTATATTTTCACAGAAACGGCTCAGGATCCAATAATCACCACTACCGTCCACGGGGGACCAACCAAAACAGGCGCTGCCAGGAAGAACATCCCGGGTAACCTTAGGTAAGATTTTTTTAGTTGTTGTTAATTTATTTCATTTAGTACCTGATTATTTAGTTTTGTAGAAATAGGTAATATACATTTAAAATATTTTTATTGTAATTATTCAAAGTGTACAGTGTTAAGCGCCAAAATGCGAACCACCCCCGTCTTGTTAAGACAAGACCCGATTTGAGCTAGACCGAGGCAAATTAAAATAAACCATTTTAATTTAATTATTGTAAAGCAAATGCATTTACAAAGGTATAAAATAATGAAACTTAATGACGTAGAGATAGATTGGTTGTTTATACTAACTGAAAGAAAAAAAAATTGTTTCTCCCAGTTTGCTATAGCGTGGAGAATTATGAATTTCCAAAATTTTATGAAGGTCTATCTCGAAGACGAAGATTCACTACTCGTTTTCCCGAATCACATTTAAACAATTTGATGTAAAACGGTTTTAAACTACAACATGCAATTCCAACTAACAGCAATTGACTTCTTTAAAATCAAATTTAATCATAAAAATTCACTTAAATCGCGATGTACTCATAAACATAATTCACTTTAAATCAATAATTAATATACATATCAATACTTTTTCTTCTTCACTCGACTTACTTATTTTCATTATTCTCTATGATAATCTCGTTATTTCTAATATCGGCGTTACGGCTGTGAACAAGTTTAGTATTAGTGGTATACTTACCCTAACATTCTCCCTGAATCGGATAATTTCTTGGAGAACAATTGGAAGGCTTCTCCAATTGCTTTTGTCCACCAGTTATAAACATGTGTTCCGTTCCTACGGGATACCGGAGACTTTCGAAACTAGTAGAATGGCTTATTCCTCTCGATTCTATGTGATCTTCTTCTTGGCTGGCTTCTTCAGGAACCACTGATAACCAACGTTTTGGGTAAGGATCATATCTTTGTGTATGCTTAATATGTTTGTGATTTTTCCTTTTACATCGATAGTATAAAGCTAGTATAATTAAAAATATAAAAAACACTAATAAAAATGTCCATTTTGTATACATCAATCCTTGTTCGATCCTTGTTCTCCTTCCGTAAGGGCTGCGGAGGATTTCGTAAACGTCAGGAGGGGTATATTGCTATGTAACACTTTATAAAACAAAATTAACACTAAAATTGTATATTCCATACAAAATACGTTGTATCTCCTTGTTACGTATAAAATTCGTCATAGGTTGTGCGAATAGCATTTTCTAAATTTTCTACAATATTCGACAGTGTTGATGTTGTAGTCATATTCAAATGCGGGACAGTTGTCGTCCAACTATTATTCAAACATTCAGTGATATTATAAAACACATTGTCTTGGTCATTAGACTTAATAACGTAAGTTTTTAAATTCGACCAAACTGTGGGTAACACGTGCACGGTTCTAGGTTTCTTCTTACCTCGTTGGGAACAGGATCTACCTGTAGTGCTCCAGGTTGTCTATAAGCGTTCGCTGGTAGCTTTGTTTGTTGGTTCGAACACTTTATTATGGTGATAGGTAACGGGTGTGTAATGATGAAGGTGTCATCCTTAATTTCTGAAATAATCATGGCGGTTGATGAATGACATCGAAAAGAACAATGCTCCTCTAACTATTGAAGCGTGGAACCCAGAAACATTTTAAAGGCGTATTGGGGTCCATAGACGGTGTCAGAACTATGACGAGGAAGGAAAAATAATTTATTGGTGTAGGGTTTGAAATGTTGGAGACCGACTCCTGAAATAGGCTTTAATATAGGATTGGTAGAATGGTCAGATACAGCTAAATATAGGGTTTCATGCATCAATACGCAAGTGTGGCTCTTCTATGCAAAAGGGGCAGAAATTAATTCATATAGTTCCCAATTAATGTTCCGTAAAGTTATAGGGATCCGTACATGGATAGTTAATTCGTCATTGGTAATAGTGCAATCGCATATAGCTAGCTTATAATATCGTGACACTTCACTAGGACTTAGATCTAGAGTATAGTTATCAATCATTAATTCCGTATCGAGATTTTTTAAATCATTTGCTAATACATTAGGATGAACTATAGTGGTCGGGATTCTATGCTCCTTGCAGGATGCTAAAATGTCGGCGTCGTTAATTATTTGTTCTAACGTAAATATGTTCATTATAGTTTTATAAACTCGATATCCCCTTTGAAATATTCTACGTGATCTTTAGCTAATTTATTCTTGAACTGGAGGTCATGGTCGTGGATTTCAATAACTTTTTGTCTAATTTCTTCTAAATTCTTGGTTACCTCTTGATGATACTCGTTAAATTTTTTACAGTTACTGGTGACTCGTTGTAAATTCTTCTGTAATTCTACATCAATTCTTCTCAGGAAGCCGTGAATTTTTTGATTATGGGCTTTTAAGTTGTCAACTTTTCTCTCCGTGGCTATCCCACAGCAAAACGAAAAAAAGTCTCCTATAAAATCTAAGCCTCTTTTCTCTCGTAATCGGGAAATCATTCGTTTGTCCCGTTTTTCGTGTTCTTGTATCGAAATTTCTTCCCACAGTTCAGGTCGTATGGCTTCATTTAGTCCCTGTAAGTCTTTCTCTACTAGATTATTTACATTATTTAAACTACTTTCTAATTCGCATTCATTTGTAGTACACAATGGAATGGACGGTAGTTCTTTCGTTTGGAAACTTAGAGATTGCCATTTAATCTTATAGATTAAAGGTATGGTAGCACTATATGAGATCACTTCGGGCAGTCGTTTCCAATAGGATCCGGTACTTATTTAGACAGGTATAGATTGGACTATGTAGGCACGGGCAACAAAAATTCTAAAAGAAAGGCGTTATATAACAAAACTTTGTATATTGTTAGGTTAATATTACTAATAATACTAAACAAGTAGAATAATAAAAAATAAAAAAAATTAACATTAGACATAATAAATACTTTGTGCACAATTACATGTGATCTGTATGTCAGTGCATAAGATATAAGTACATAAGTAGTGCCCGTGGAGCGAAGGTTTTACATGTACCATTCTTCCTCGCTGTCACTCTCTATGCCAGCGGGTATCATTATTGGCTTTTTGCTTCTTAGTTTAAGTTGCTCAGTCAAATAAAAGACATTCATCAGGGCGCACCTGTTTGTGGCGTTTGCATGCTGGTCCGCTTGTCTTTGACAGCGTTATATCGCTCATATAGGGTGTATGAGATGTTTCCCGCTGCCCATGGTATCCTATGGTACCGATCCATGAGCCATGCATTGGTCACTATGTCTTTTTGACGTAAATGCTCCCATTTACACGGGGACTGCACCACTAGGTGGTTGGTCATTCCCGTCCAGAGGTTGATAATCCCAAATTCCTTTGGGAGGAATTGCTGTTCCTGTCTGAAGCCCTGCATACAGCAGGTGTATTTTATTGCTTCATTACTTTCACCGTTAGGTCTAAAATATAAGAGCGTTCAGTCAGTTGTATTGCATTGTTTAAAACATATTCCTGAGAGCCATAATCTACAATTATGCCCGTGGTACATACAATGTTTTATTTTATTTTGCACCATGAAACTGGAACAAAATATTAAAAAGATTCAGTATTTTCGGCAAGTTTTTAAATGCAAATGCAGTGAAATAAGGTCGACAGTAGGCTAATTTGTTGTTACTAAGATACTGTGATATTGCTATAAAATAAAATAACTTTATTTTATTTTGCCACCATAATGTTCTTTATACGCCCCCAAATGCGGGCGTAATGTGGTCTTTATAGCACGGAAATGTCTTTGTTGCTAAGCAGCATCATTGACAGCAAACACATGACATGATATGTCACGTAAGTTCAAAGAATTATTGAAACAACAACCTTACTATACAACCATTATTAATAAAAATAATAGTAATAAAACTTATTCCCCTCAAATTCATCTAAAATTTCTTGTGAATAAGTTTTTGCGTTTTCACCTTCCATTTTAGAATGCAAATTATTTACAAACAAACAGTACCTTAGCAACAATTTAGCAATATCACAGTATCTTAGTAACAACAAATTAGCCTACTGTCGACTTTATTTCACTGCATTTGCATTTAAAAACTTGCCTAAAATACTGAATCTTTTTAAAATTTTGTTCCTGTTTCATGGTGCAAAATAAAATAAAACATTGTATGTACCACGGGCATAATTGTAGATTATGCCCTTAATACATAAATATCTATTATAATTTATAATGCAATCTGTTTCATAAGAAAAATTTACTATGAAAATATGAAATACTTACTAGATATGGTTGTAAATATGAACTATCGCTAATTGAAGACTAAATTTTAAAGATAAAATAACAAATTAAGAGCCTAAAAATTAAATGTTGTTTCAAGTTATTGCATATTATTTCATTGTACTTACTAGATATATTACAAAAACAAGGCGTAATTATTTACAAGAATATAGACAAATATGAATATAAATTAAATAAAACAAAAATACACGTGTAATAGAATAAAAATATGTCAAAATTCAATTAGGCTGTGGTCAAAGTAAGGAAACAACAAAACTTTAATTCATATCTCTTGCAAGGGTTCTTCAAAAATCCGCTATGGCGCTGTGAGCTTAAAATCAATTTCGAATAAAGCAAAGCTTAGTATTTTAGGCCAGCTTACAAAAGCTCGGCTTAAGTATTAAACGGTGCATAGTGGCATAAAGGGAGAGCAAAAGAAGCAGCTTCAATCTAAACAACGTTTATTTACATAAAAAACAGAATTACAATAAAATTATAAAACACCAGTTTTTTTTTCTTTTCTTGACAGAAGTGTCAATCAATAGGTTCTCAGCGTAAACTTTTTTTATTTATTTGACGTTAGTTTTCAGGTTGTACCAGAGACAACACAGAGACGTGTAACTCCATAGGCAATTTTGTTCGCTTTTAGTTGTATTGTGTGTCCTTGTTAAACTACAAGAAAAATCTATAAGTGTATCTTTGTTGTTCAATCGAGAAAGCATTAGTGAAGTCGCCACTGTAAAATGTCATTTGTGTTTCGTACATTGAACTTTTTCGTATTGTAGGTTATTTTGTGTACATTTTGTTATTAATCTTATTAATACGTTACTATTTCCTATTTAGTGTTTATTTTAAATATCTTGTGTGAACGTGCGTGTCTTAGTTAGATTTAAACTAAAATTTAAAAAATAGAAGTGTAATTTTCCAAGGAATCTTGAAAAGTAAGTTTGAACTTAATGTGAGCATACATAAATTCCGATTATTATTTATTAGATCAAAAGCATGGCAAGAGAGCATTGGAATAAAATTTATGCCTGGTGTTACACTGAAAAATTATTTAATTTGTAGCAAGCATTTTGCAAATGAATGTGTTTTAATAACGTTCGTATATGGAAAGGTGTATCTGTACCTTTTTATAATCTAAGCAATTATACAACTAAAACGAACTTCTTACAAGAGGTTTATCGATAAAATTATTTCAGTAAACTATGTAAAAGCTTAGATAGCTTACATCAATTATTTTTCATTTGTGTGTAAAACTATGTAATGTATAAGTATGCACATATATGTATATTTTTTTAATAAATTACATATTATACTTAATACTGTCTTTCAGTTTCTTTACTCAATGATAAAAGCAATAAAATATTAAAGGTAAATGAAAACATTTATATCTCCCGCTCATTTTTAAATCGACATGTCCGCCACCTACTTTCACTTTCCACTACAGTTGACCAATGCATTATTGCGGCCAAGAATTATACATTAAGTTACACGTCTCTGGTTGTACTAATGTTTGTAGTTACTGGAGCCTGTAGGTGTAATGAACTCGTTTAATTGAGGTATAGCAATGTCCAAGACTTAGGAAATTTAATTTTAGTAAATATCTCATTACAAAAAACGGTCGTTCACTATAATTGGTGATTTTCATTTTAATTTGTTCAAACAGTATACCTACTGCCTTTGTCCTAAGGATATGAACCTGGAGCGATTGTTATTAAATACCAGAACGGCAAATGTCACCGTGTAGACATATGAAAGTGTATACTTTCACCATTATTACACATATTAAAATACTTTTGTTTTTTTTTAATGGTATATTTGTGTATTAAAGTTATGCAATCTAAACGTTTCGATAACACCAAATAAATTCAATGGTAATACGTGCAACTAAGCGAAAAAATCGGCAACCACGCTACTCAAGCGCCGTAGCGGTAGGAGTTGTCCGAGTTGATAACTACCATTCTAATCCAATGTTTTAGTTAAATCACAGTTACATCTGTGGTTAAATCAAATACATATTTGCCTTAGAATTATTAATAAACTTTAATTACAACATGTCCACCTATAAAGTTGGTTCAGTGTGTGCAATTTATGGCTGTAACAATTATAAACAGCAAAAGGAAGTGAAGCCATTTTATAGAATGTCAAAGAACATTGAACCTAATTTGTTTTTTTTTTTGTTATACCACTTAGTATATAATGAATTAAACGTGTCTTCTTGTTAATTGTAATATAGCTCATATTTCAATTTATTAGCGGCGGTGTGCTCAAAAGATCCGTTTTGAAGTTGATTTTCATGTGATTTGTAGATAATCATAATGATTGTGCTTAAGTTTCTTGCAAATCATCACAATCTTGATTTCAGTTTAAAGAAATGGATTGTAGCCAGCAAACGCTCGGATCTGGATGAACTGTTGAAAACAAAACAACCTGAATATTTTTTTAAGACTTATCTCGTGTGTTCTAACCACTTTGAAATTCTGTGTTTTAGAAACAAAAATTTACTCAGTCAAGGGTATGTAAATTTTAATTATTATAATAATAACAATCTTATTTATTTTTGTATCTAGTTTGTTTATCGGGTCAACTCCAACTCTTAAATTATATAATGTGACACCTACAATAAAAAGAAAAAGTCAAGAGATAGATTCCTAGGAACCCACATGCAGTGGACGTTAAAGCTAAATTAATATTAAATTGTGATAGGTATTAAACAAAATATGGAAAATGTTTGTGATAATTGTTGGAAATTATTTTTAGATAAATATATTGATTAAGGCTTATGTAAAATCAGCAAAATGAAAAAAATAGGAAGCAGCTAAGAACAAAAGTAAAATCTAAAAATATCAAATTAAAGAAAATTACTCACAATTATATATGCATTTTTATTTTATCTACTCCTTCCTACTTTTAGGTGGTAGAATGTGATTATTGACTATTGATTATATATATATATATATATATATATATATATATATATATATATATATATATATATTAATTATATGTACTTTCATATTCGATTTCTTAGTAGTGGAACAAAACAATTAGGTCCATTCTGTAACCTCAAATCGAATAGAGTTCACAGCAATCCAAGAAAATCGGATCGCTATGTTGCCATTATGAAAGAAGCGGTAGCTGATAAAAATTCGCAATTCCGATTCAATCCGTCTTCTATATCAGTTAGAATACTGATTTTTCGAAAATAGAAGACATTGATTCCGATTTGAAAACGTTCCAATCTGACTGTCTATTTCTATTCAATTCCATAAAAGTTAGGGAATCAATCTGACTGTCTATTTCTATTCGATTTACGGAATAGATCTGAAAGTCTCATATTGAAAGTGTAACTAACTTCTACATCATTATAGCAACTTGTATGATCTAGGTTACACAACAAATGTTGACAGCACTTAACAACACGTTGAATTCTCCAAATGCGCAATTTTTATTCAAAAATTATAACGACACTTCCAAAAAGATGCACGTTCCATTTGTGTTTTTATTGAAATACGTACGAAATTATGTAATATAATACATAATGTTGACGTAGATACATGGTTCCTAGATAAAATTTGCATTTTATAGTTCCAATAAATAATAACTAAATATTTCACTATGCTCATAGTACGCAATGTTATTCAAATTGTGCAGTTGTCAACTCAAACCACCAGGTGACGCTGTTTCGGTGACTGCCAACATAATGTATGCAAACTGTCAAGAGTTGCACCATTGAGTAAAAATTTTCAGTCAACGGTTGCACGTATTACCATTGAATGTATTTGATAACACTTACATTTATCTTCGTCAGTAGTAATATTACCTATTAAAATTTAAGATGAAACAATTTTAATAGATAATATTGCTACTGACGAAAATAACAGTAAGTATTATCGAAACGTTTAGATTGTATAACTTTAATATACAAACACACCATTAAAAAAAACTAAAAAAGATAAGTATTTTAGTACCAATGGATGTTGCTACGTTGTTGAAATTAACAAATCCTCATGAATACAGGAGACATTGGCTTCGCAGGACTTCAGCAACTATTTTAGTTGACAACGGTGGGGAAATTACCGCCTTAAAACGAGATGGTGGATGGAAATCCATCAGTGTTGCTGAAGGGTACATAGACGATTCTATTACCAGCAAGAAACAAATGGCACAAAAAATACTTCACTTGGAACATCAACCAAGTTCTGAAATTCAAAGAGAAATACATTCAGAAAACCTTTCAAATGAAAATATTTCTAACATAATAAATGTCGACAGGCACTTTACTAATCATAACATGTATAACAATCACAACATCGTGAATGTTGATGCCGAATGTGGTGTCAGTGGCCTAAATATAAATAACTGCAGTATACAAAACAGCACCTTTAATATTACAATTAATAAATAAGATAAATAGGCAGTACTTATGTAAGCCATAACTGTATTTTTTCAATTGTATTAATAAATAGTTGACATGTGAATAAAATCCTGCCCCATTCGGATGCCCGGGAGGGCAGGACTCAAGCAACCTCAGTCATCGAAAGTACCAACATTCGGATACATTACTGCAACATACGTGGTAACACGTCAAATCTTAATTCTGTTCACCTACACCTTGAACAAGTGCAACTGGACATTCTGTTTCTATCAGAAACATAAGTCTCCCCTGGAAGCATTGATTTGCCTGACTTGAAATTTCCCAGATACAACCTACACTCTAATTTTTGCCTTAAAGGTGGAGTATGTGCGTATACTAAGGACAACATAGGTTGTAAGGAGTTGGAAAACAACAAATTGCACGTGATTTGGTTCAAACATTCTAGGCCTCAATTTGTGAAATTCTGTTGTTTGTATAGGTCTCCCAACGATAATTACTTCAAAGAGCTTTTTGATTGCCTTAGTCTGAAAATAGACTACCTCTTATCACAGTTTCCATCTTGCGATATCTCGATTCTGGAAGATTTTAATGTCCACAACTCCGATTGGATTCAATTATCATCTACCACTAATCTCGCAGTTCATACTGCAGAAGCATCTACTGTATCCTGTGATCTCACACAAGTGATTTCCAAACTCACCAGAATCCCTGACAACCCTACCACACTCCACATCTCCTGGATCTATTCCTTACACTTAACCCACTTGTCTATAAAACTACTAGTCAGTTCCCCACTTGGTCAATCAAACCACTGCCTAATCGAAATAACTTCCTCTGTACCCTATCCCACTGTTACTCAAAAAACAAACAGAAGTACGTGGTGTTTTAAATCAGCTAACTGGAGCGAACTGCGAAACTTTTTTGCAACCTTCGCCTGGAGTGAGTATTGCTTTAAACGGTCCTCTTCTTGAGACATTGCTCTTTTACTAACCGAAGCTATCTTGATGGGTATGGAGTTATACATTCTCAAAAAACATAATCATGTAGGTCATGCCCGTATGGTTAAATAGGGCTTGCACTGATACATTATCACAAAAGCATAAACTCTGTACCAAATGGAAATCAAATAAATCTGTCGTAAATCACGCCGACTATATTACGACAAGGAATAGTTGCAAAAGCGTCATCACCAAGGCCAAAAAGATGTTTGAAGAACTTAAATGCAAAGAATTAGTCTTCTGTCGTTTGGATAGTTGTAAATTTTGGTGATTAGCTAAAGCCATCAGTAAAAACTTTAGTACATCTTCCTTTCGTCCTATGGCGTCTTGTAACGGAGCTGTAGTAGCTTATCCTACTGACTGAGTTAAAAAAATCATTCATACAATAAAAATCTTGTTTGATCAGTAGTTATTTTAGCCAATGTTTAAGTTTTGTTGTAGAAAAAGATTTCGTCTTCTCCGGTAGCTTATTGTACAATTTTATGGCGAAATAATTCCACGGCTGTTGGGATAATGCAATTCTGTAATGAGTAATTACTAGATTTTGTTTGTTGCGAATATTATAATCATGAAATTCTGAATTCATGTTGAATGCACCAAAGTTTTAAAAATATTACCCAAACTATTTCCGATCTCCATGTCATCTGGAGAGTTTGTTTCCCTCATCGTGTATGTTGTCAAATGTCAAACCTATTCCTAAAAAGGGCGATAAAACCGATCCCTCAAACTAACGACCAATAGCTATCACTTCCAATCTACCGAAAATCATGGAAAAAGCCATCAACCACCAACTGCTTTTGTTCCTCGAGTCCAATAAACTACTCAACCACCACCAGTATGAATTCAGCAAGTGTTGTTCAACGGGTGATCTCGCATATGTCACCTACTTTGGAATAACATATTAGAAATGTCCGGTGAAACTGTCGTAGTAGCTTTAGATATGTCAAAGGATTTTGACCAGGTTTGGTAAAAGTGTCTACTTGCCAAGCTCACTTCGTTCGGCTTATCTGATACGCTCATCAATTGGGTCTCCAGCTTTCTAGACAAAAGACGTATACGTGTTGTCGTCGATGGCTTCTTTTCGAAAGAAACTAGTATTAACGCGGGCGTACCCCAAGGATCAGTGATAGCTCCCACACTGTTCCTGCTATACATAAATGACCTCATTTTCTCAACAACTAGCCTGATCCATTGCTTTGCCGACGACAGCTCTCTACATTGTAGTTCTTCTCAGTTGCCTTGTGTGCGCCAAGAAAGACCGATCGTTTCCTGCTGTAAATATGAATGGCTTAGATCTCAAGTTTTCAAACTCCTTTTCTATGTTATGGATGTCCGTATTAACGAACCTTTCATGGGTTGACCACCTTTTGTCAGCCAGCAAAACAGCTGCTTATAAACTGGGCTTTCTATACAGATCTATACAGTACTGCACATTGCAACATCTTTTACTGTATAAGGCTCACATTCGACCTCATCTGGAATACAATACCCACCTCTGGGTCAGCGCTTCCCAATACGCCCATGATATGATAAACCGCATCAAAACATAAGCTATAAGACTTATAAATGACCCATGTCTAACTTTTAACCTACAGTTTCTTAAGCATGGAACAGTTTCTGTTCTTTCCTTGTTCTATCGATATTACAATGGCAAGTGTGCCACCAAAATACACTCCTTAATACCTTCACAGGCCATCTTCACTCTAAACACTCGGTTTGCACATTCACACCATAATTAACACGTTGACTGCCATGCGAGATCAACGTGGTCTCATATAAATAAAATTCATATATGGTGCATGAGACCAACATGGACTCACATAGAAGAAAGTTACATTTTGCCGTGTAAAGCATAGTTGATCTCCACTAGTGTATTAAAGAGCATAGAAGTATATTAATCTCGGCGCCACGAACCCGATTAGCATTTTGGCCTGTATGAATGCGGTTTCAATACGTAGATATACAGCAAAATGTGCAATTTTTTCCTCTGAGCAAAGTAATGTTTTTCTGTTGGTCTTTTAAATAGTACAACTTTATTTCTAGTAATATATTAACGTAATAACACAACTAAATATTTTCCAATTTAATTTTTAAAAACGTGATAACAATACATAAATTCAAATAGCCACAATATGCTTTTCAAAAAAACAATCGAGACAAAAATGTTTTTCACAAGTTTGACATTTTTTAGTAGTTTGAGGACATTTTTTTGTTGCTTCTATTCTTTCAATTTCTAATTTCGTAGCAAACGTTACAGCGTCTTCGACCCTTTTCGCCCTAAATCTTCTAATTTATGTTGAACTTGTAATACTGGTGAAGGTTTATCAACAATTTTAATTAGACCTTTTACAACTTCTTGTCTAAACTCGGTGATTGTTAATTGTTTTTTTGCAATCGATTTGTACGCTACATATGCGTTTACCAATGCTGCTCCTATGATCAATTCGATGGCTAATTTTCTATACCATTTTTAACTCTTTCGCAGCGAAGAATTATAACCTTTCACTTGATCACTTATATCGATGAATGATTTGTATTTATTATATTCGATAACATTTTTAGGTTTCTGAATATCACCTCATTTTCTTTTTAAAGTGACCATTTCATCTGTGAATTTCGTACTGAGAATGAGAACATCTCCTCGATCTCTCCATTTTTGTACAATAATCCCCGAGTTACTTTCTGCTGCTATAGTTTCTCCAGATTTTAATTTTTTATTTACAACCTCCTTAGGGTTAAATTTTCTGTTCGATCGTAGAGTACCCAGTAAATAAGTATTTTTCTCTAGCAATGTCGTGGCTAAACACACCGATGTATAATAATTATCGGTACATAAAGTTCGACTCTTATCTAAAAGATCTTGCATAAGATTTAGTACCACATTTGTAGGAACAGTACTTCCCTGACTTTGCTCTTTGCCGCAATAAATTTTAAAATCATATGTGCACCCTCCATTTAAACATAATTTGATTCCAAATTTATGCCGTTTATTGGCTATGTACTGCTCTCCAGGAATTATAGGATCTTGAAATGACCGTTTTAGCAAATCTAATAGCGGTTTCAATTTTTGTAACCTGTCTTCTGAGATTATTGTATTGTCGTTGAATGAAGAGTTCTTAGCAGTAATTGAAAACGATTTCGAGACATAACGTTTTTCACAAAGTTCGTGTATATTTTGTTATTTGACCAATAACATTCGATTGTTGGAAACGTACATAAACCCATCCACATAATTATCTCTAAAAAGCTCTCTATTTCAGTGCTGTCTGTGTTTTTCCATGTTGTCAGACGAGATTTAGGAAATATATTTTTTTCACTCAATTGGTGTGGGTATTTATTTGTTTCAATAACGATCAATGAAATTATTTCATCATTTAGAAATAGTTTATAAAATTCATAAGGCCCTTTTTCATACATAGATTCATGGCGTTCACCATGAAAACCTTCATCAGACACACTATACGGAATTTTTTTTAAATTTATCCCAGTTACTTGGCCCCAAGATATTTCACTTTCAAGAATTTTTAAACCATCAACTTCTTCTTCGTCACTCGAGATATTTTCAGTTATTTGTCGAATTACTTCTTCAATTGTTTCGGTGAAAGAATTTGTTTGAGTATCAACATTCGACGATGAAGTTGATGGCTGTGGTTCATTGTTAGTAGATATACCAAGAGAAGTTACAGTATGTTGTTTTCTTCTAAAATATACCAAGTTTGTAAAATTTCATCAAAATATTTAGATAAAACATTATTTCCCTCTGATTTAGTAATATTAGATGATAATTGGATTGCTTTTACTTACCTTTTTCTTGGTTTTGAAATTATATCAGAGTTTTCAGAAGTGTCTGAATCTGAACTTGGTGTGTACTCAGCCGATAAATAGGTATCACCAAATAATGACTTTTCATCGTCTTGATCTTCATCAGAAAGAATTTCTTGAAGTAGAGCTTCTAAACGCTTTTTTTCTTTTTCATAGGACATTACACTGTCTCAGCAGTAAACTTCTGAGCTCAATACATAAGCGCATAATTACTATTTTATTAATTTGGAGCAAATCAATGAAAACTGTGAAAAAATAATGAACTGTTTAGTTCATAACTATAACTGTTGGTAACTACGAAAAATGATATGTACGACAATATAATTTCTATAGGCAAATATTAGATATATTTGTTTGAGTGAGTGTACAGTGGAGACAATCCAGGGACTCTACTTCTATGGTTCAGAATTTGGCTTAGCATGAAACTGGCTTTGCTTCAAATCACATTGACATTAGTGCGTCTGTCATGTTCTCACTTAATTTAGTTGCGTGATTCTTACAACTTTCAAATCGACAAGGATATCAGACATGTCAATTTGACAAGCATTTTTATTTCACACCACAACACAATTCACACAAATAAAATTTTGGGTGTCCTAGTTTTTTCTGCTCGCAACCGTACTACTCACGTGCTAACACACGCTCATGAATCAAAGTTTTCACTTGTGCATGAAAATTTCTCTCATTTATAATGTAATATACTATTATAGTTATTTTTACGTTATCCAAATAAAAAAAAGATGTACAGTGGGGCCACATATATTTTTTAGATTGTTTGAGTTTAATATTATGAAAAATCATCATATAAAATAAATAAACAAAAATATACAGTTTTTATATGTGTTTTATTACTGCGAGTTATATGTAACTCGCGCGGCGCTGAATCACCTGGGGCCGCATGGATTGTATGCAACTCGCGGTCTAAACAAGTTGAAACTGGTTTTTGCTAGCGCTCTGTGATATGTTGGAGGTGCAATAAGAAGCACTTGTTTGCCTGTCGTGATCCTAAAAGGTAGTGTCTTTCTATAGAAGATATAAAAATGTGTTCTTACGAAGCAGAAATGAAAAAACTGCAAACCCTTATGGATGACGTTGATAGGAGTGATGAAGACGTAGCTGATCCCTTTGCTGGTGATTCAGAAGATGAATATGTGGCAAGTGACAGTGAATCGACAACTTCCGACGAAGACATTGTTCCGAGAAAAATTAGTAAAATACAAAATTTATCCACGAAACAAATTGATCGTACAAATTTAGTTAGTGAAACAGTTGTAGCAGATTACTACAATAGTACAGATGACGAACTTGAAGATACAGTAGCTTCTGATGCCGCTGATCTCACCTGGAATGATGTGACAGGTATACACCTCAAAGATTTTCCTTACAGTCCTGCAAATGCAGGTGTATCGGGTGAAAAAAATTTTTTATAACACCTGATATTATCAATCACATGGTATTAGAAACAAATCGATACGCTTCCCAAAAAATACGTAAAGAAGTACCTTCCGGTAAATCACGGCTTGCGCAATGGAAGGACATGGATCCATTGGAAATGGAAAAGTGTTTAGGAATATTACTGTGGATGGGCCTAAACAAGATGCCAAAACTTTCTGATTATTGGTCAAAAAATCCTCTATACACAAATTCTGTAAAAAATGTCATGTCTAGAAATAGATTTGAAATATTACTACGGATGTGGCATTTTTCCGAAAATGAGGCTTGTCCTCCCAATGATCGTTTGTTCAAAATTCAGCCACTTGTTGATTTATTGCTTGAAAGGTTTCAACATTGCTATGTGCCTGAGAAGGAAGTATGTATTGACGAATCCGTCGTTCCTTTTCGAGGGCGCTTAGCATTCAAGCAATACATAAAAAACAAGCGCCACAAGTTTGGCATCAAACTATTCAAGTTATGTTATGGATACACGTACAATATCAAAATTTATTGTGGTAAAGAAGCTGTTCAGGGAACGCCAGTTTCATCTTCTGTAGTAATGTCGTTGATGGAAAACTTGCTAGACTGTGGAAGAATTTTATTCACTGATAATTACTACAAAAGTCTGCACCTGGCTCATACACTTCTTGATAGATCAACTCACCTCCTTGGAACCCTCAGAAGCAACAGGAAATTCAATCTGCAAAAAGTTGTGTGTGCCAAATTGACCAAAGGACAACAAATTGCACAAGAGAGTAACACAAAAGTCGTAGTGCTCAAGTGGAAAGATAAGAGGGATGTTAGTATTGAGTACAATTCATACAGATAATCGTAAACAGGTGCAAAGTGAAAATGAAAAACCAGAGATTATAGTTGACTATAACAACTCAAAAGCTTTCATTGATCTTTCGGGCCAAATGAAATCATATACAACTGCACTACGACGAGGAATTAAATGGTTTCGGAAATTGGCGGTAGAACTAATTACTGGATCGGCTCTGGTAAATGCGCATATTCTGCACAAAAACATAACTGGCAGAAAAATAAGCATAACTATATTCAAAGAAGAAATAACCCTAAAACTACTCAATTTTCAAGAAGCCGCCGGTGAAAATGCTGAAGCAAATTTGACTCACAAAACACCTCAGTGCGGTTTACAACACATGGTTAGACGTCGAAGATGTGTTGTGTTACGAAAATTTAAAAAATCTACACGGACGTCAGTATGCAACCGCAAAATGCAAGCAAAGTGCTTATAAATGCTTGAAATGTGATTCATATTTCTGAGTGGAATGTTTTTTTGGTAAGCATGCATCCAATGCCAAAAGAGCATAATTTTTTTGTCTTTATATTTTTGCGTTATAAACCTTATAATCTGTTTCTTTTATATGCTTCTAGACTAAACATTTGTGTTTTTTATGAAATAAACTTGTTTGTAGTAATATTGTCACTTACAGAATTAGTGTTGGATGACCCAGTAAGTAAACACGGATAGTAAACAAGTTTAATTTAGTAAAATTTTTAAATAATTATAATTTTGGAAAGAAGAAACAAAAATATGTGCTAAATGCATCGAATTGTTTCTGGCGCCGCATATTTTCAGTTGCCTATGTATTAACATTGAAGTGCGAGTTATGCACGTTTCACATGGCTTCAAAGACCAAATTTAATATGAAGTTATATGCTACTCGCGCGGCGCCAAGACCCAAAGGCTGCGCGAGTTGTATTTAACTCGCACGGCAGTTAGCGTGTTAAACAGCAATAAGGCATTTTTATCTTAAAAACATTCCAAAAGTTAAAATTTGTTGTTAAATGATGTATTGTGTGTCAGCTTACATCTTGGTCTAAGCTTTTTTTTGCGCAGCGCAGTTTGAAGACCACGCAATGTTTCATCAATCATAATGACACACATTTTTTGAAATCCACTACACATCTTAGCAAGGACGTAGCCAGGATTTATAACGGGGGCAAACCATGGTCCATGGTCGTTCAAAATGTAAAATTTTAGGATAAAAAGAAAAGGCAAATGAAAACAAAACTTTGAGATTTTAATTATACTTAAATTAAACTAATAACAGTTTTCTTGGGTTTAAACTAAATTTATCCAAAACTTTCTTCACTATGCAGTCCTGATTTTCCTTCAAAAATTTTCTATGCACACTCATCAAACACAACCCAGTGAGTCTGTCATCACCCATTGTACTCCTGAGCCAGGTTTTTACCCTTCGCAGGGTACTGAACGATCTTTCCACGTTAGCAGTAGTGGATAGGAAAGCACTTAATATTAGCAGTGCGTGCCTTGTTGCAGGGAAAAAAACATTAGCTTCCTCCAAAAGTGCAGCCACTTCAATGTCCTTTAATTTGTCTTCTGCTAAATTCTTTTTCTTCCACATATTGTACCACAAATCTAATTCTGCAGAGACATCACCCAACTTATAAAATTCCACGAAAGATTCTGCATTATTTTTGAAATCTTTTGAAGCCATTTTGAGCATGCTTGAAGGATGAAGATAAGTTAAAGCAAAAGGAGGTGTATTCTCGTTGGAGAATCTATCATCCAAAGACGAAGTTAAAGAATCAAGATAGGGAATGATTATTGACCGCTTCCAGTATTCAACTGCAGACTCAGATGGTGGATTACTTCTGTGTACTTGCTTTTGAGTGACTCGTGGTACTGACAACCCAACCCCTACTTTCTCTGCGATATCAAGTGATTTTTTAAATAATTCATAAGAAACATTTTCGACATCTTGTCGATCTTCTTTGATTACATCTAGAATATCATCAATATGTTTCTTCACCATAACCAAATCAATATTTTTACCTTGTAAAACGTTTACAACGGGTTCCAAAATTGCAGAGTATCTTGCAATTATGTTTAAGCCTAGGATGAATATTGGTTTAGTAACTGCACAGTGCAATTGGTAGGCAGATTTTCTTGTTGCATAGTTTCCTTCGACAGATAGATGTTCTAGTGCTTTAACAATGTCAGTGAAGCTTTCTGAAAATTTTTTTATGCTCTTATATTTTTCCGACCATCTGGTCTCACAGAGCCTTAAAAGATTTGGAACCGATTTCCTACGGGCTGGCGATTTACGAAAGAAGGTTATTGTGTCTTTAACCGTTGCAATTGTGTTTCTTATTTCTGGTAGCTTGCTAGTATCATTGACCACAAGATTTAGTCTGTGGCTGGAGCAATGGAAAAATAAAGATTTAGCGTACTTTTTTTTAAGAATGGCCTGTACACCACCTTCTTTGCCGGCCATCATGTAACACCCGTCAAATCCGAATCCCACACAATTATCGGCGGAAAAATTATTATCTTCTAAAAAACTTTGAATTGCGCTAGTGATTGTAGAAGCATCTTGACATTTTAACTCAATGTACAAATTCCTCCCTGATTATATTTTGGCTTTCATCAAAGAACCTTAATCCAATAGAAAGCTGCTCTTTTCCAGCGATATCTGCTGTTTCATCAGCCATTACAGCATAAGCTTTTGCCCGGTTTACAGTCTTCGATTATTTTTTCTTTGATAACTTCACCGCATAATTGTATGATCTCATTTTGAATTGTTAGTGAGGTATAGACTGCGTTTTTTTGACATTTATCCAAGTGGCTCTTTAGCTTCTCATCACCAGAGTCAATCCTCAAATTTAAAAGGTCAAAGAAAACTCCCTCATTTCCTTGTTTTCCTCTAAGCGGCAAATCATGAATTCCACAAAATACAGGGTGTCCGGTGAGGAACTGTACAAACTGAAATAGTATGTTCCTTGGGTCAATTTAAGTAAAAAAAGTCCCATAAGCATAGGTCTGATTCGCAAGTGCGAATACAAGCGTTTAAAGTTTATAAAAGATCACACATTATTGAAAATTAATTTTTATTGAAAACAGAAAATGGAACTACTAAACACATTTTAAACAAAGAAACATAAAAAAATCAAATGTTCAAAATGACGTCCTTCGACATTAATACAAAGACGGCTGCGATGTAAGATGGACAGAGTAGCCGCTCGAAGTACCTGGTGGTTGTTCCGTATTTGTTGACACGCATCCCGAATACGCTGTATTAGTGCATCTCTGATATTAACTTTCACCTCGTATACTAAACTTTTCAAATGACCCCACAAATAATAATCCAGAGGTGTGAGATCGGGCGATCTCGGTGGCCAAGCATGCGGACCTCCACGCCCAATCCACCTATTAGCGTAAGCAACATTTAGATATTCTGTCACCTGTCGACTAAAATGGGGAGGAGCCCCATCTTGTTGAAGAAACATTTGTTGTCTTGTTAGTAAAGGTACTTCTTCCAAAGGCGGTAGCAATTCATTCCGCAAAAAGTTAGCATATGCTTCTCCTGTAAGACGTTCCTCAAACAAAAAAGGTCCAATAAGTTGATCGTCAATCATACCACACCATACATTAACAGAAAATCTGCGCTGAAAGTTAGCTTCTCTTGTACCATGTGGATTTTCATCTGACCACAAATGAGAATTGCGTGTATTGTTCACTCCATCTCTAGTAAATTGCGCCTCGTCACTAAATAAAATGAATGAAACTAGTTGTGGATTTTCTTGTAGCCACTGGCAGAAATTCAACCGCAAAGCAAAATCTCCAGGTTCAAGGTGCTGAACGTTTTGTGTATGATAGGGATACAAAAGTCCATCATGTAATGTTTGCCATACTCACATACGGGGGAAATTCTTCTAACACTCAACCCTGGACTCCGATCAACCATCTGTAGAATGTTTTCTTGCTCATTCACATTTAACTCCACAGGACGATCAGATATTATTGAAACTGATGGAAATGAACCATGAGTTCGAACGTGTTGAAACACAGAAAAAAAGGTTTGGTGATTTGGAATCCTCCTGTTGGGAAATATCCGTTCATATTCCCTAACGGCAGCTCTCGCATTTCCATCACAAAATCCATAAATGTAAATGATGTCAGCATACTCTTCGTTAGAAAATTGAAAAGGCATTTTAAATTTAAATTACACTTAATTTACTACAATCCACTTTGTCATTTTTAGAACACAAACGAATAAATGACAGATTGTTTCGGTTTTGTTTTTCCAGTTGACTAATAATTACTTTTGAAAAAATATGTGATCATTTATAAACTTTAAACGCTTGTATCTGGGTAACTATTGCGAATCAGACCTATGTTTATGGGACTTTTTTTACTTAAATTGACCCAAGGAAAATACCATTTCAGTTTGTACAGTTCCTCACCGGACACCCTGTATTATGCATGAAATAATTGCTTACAATATTGGTTTATTTTTTTCAATCGTCTTATGGTGCCCTATTTGCAACTGGACATCAACAGGAGCATTAACAAGAAATGCTTTTGCAGCAGCTGTTGAAGATTTGTGGTAATGGCTGCCAACGTGCTTTCTACAATCTTCATGTATATCCTTAAACTTCATGTAAGGCCTTACCATAAATGACCCCAAAACTCCTTTAACTATAGCAATTCTTGGCGGAAATAAAACACAATACAAACATAGAGCACCTTTCAAACGACTTGAGTACACCAGCCATGGAGTATAGTGATCTAACCAGCGATGATTAAATTTTCTTTTCAAGTGAATGGCATCAGAAGCAAAATCCTAATTGGATGATGGAACCCAAGGGTTTGTCAACAATTCCTTCTCTTTTTCGGAAGACAAGTTATTGGCACAACTAACATAACGACCCATGTCATTTTCATGGTAGCCATCGCGTTCTTCAGTTTGTTTAGAGGTCCCAGTTCCAGAGACAGCTTCATGTAGATTTGAAGAACTACTTGAGCCTCCTTCAAAAATAGATTCCGATTTTGATGTTCCGACCATTTTATTTTCATCTTCATCACAATCATTGCTTCCACTTCCACTACTGTCATCATGAACTTTTTTCCGTTTTAGAGATTTTTGACCTAAAAGAGTAAAGAGCAATTGGCAATTTTGTAAAGGGCTGCAATTGAATTTTTTTCCAAATGTTGCGATACAAATAATTTTGAACAAAAATTAACATCGGATATAACATATCTACATTATAAGCTATCATTACATGGTAGTTTTGTTTTATTTGGTGCTGGTCGAGCAACCAATTTTCAAATTTTTGGACCATTTCTAATGGAATGACTCTAAAGTTTTAATTAAAAATTTAATTTTCTACTGAAATTATTTAACTTACCTTTTTGTAACCAATTTCTTATATCCATATTGTCTTTTCTGTGATTTCTGTCTCTTTATTCTGTGGTAAAACTATTGTTACGGATTTTCCCTCTTGTTTCTCAGGCAATAATTTAACACTGATAACTATTCACACCAACTTTATTTAAAACCAATAAAGTTAACAAAACAACACAAATATTCACTTTCTCAACACTTTTAACTATTCCGCTTTTAAATCTCGCGCCTCGCTTTCTATTCGCCGTATGCAACTTCGTATCCTGCACTATGTACTGTACTGTCTGTCTTCTCGCCGGATAGGCAATTTTATATACCCTTTTTGAGCGTAGAAATTGCCAGAACATTCGCATCGCCGGTTCCCGTATATTCCTCACTTGTATCTCGATTTTTCTCGAAGAAAACCAGTGGCGTTTCGTTACACTATTAAATAGGACACTGTCGCTAGACAAGAGCACTTACACACCAACTCAATAGTTGTTGCAAAAAATATTGTCCCATGTTAGGATTTGGAGCAAGTTGTGTTTTAACCACGTGATAGTTTTGCACGAACTGTACTCGGGTGTGACATTTTTCCGTACACTGACGATCCCTAATCTCGTTCAGGCAACTTTTGTTTTAACTTGTTGGTGCAGGTCTTACGTACGTTATACGAGTATTTATTTCGAATTCTGATGTAGGATTGTGTATTGAATGTTTCAAAATATTTCACACAAAAACTACTTATTGAGTAAATTTATTTTAATTAATTAATAGGATTAAAAAATATAGTTAAATGAAAACAAAAAAAAGTGACAATTTTTTTACCATTTTTCTCAAAAATGTCTGACTGTTAAGTGGTTGAATCGAACACTAAAAATTGACGTATCCTGAGAGTGAATCGAACACTCGTTTTTATCCAATTCTGGTGTGGTACAATTCTGGTGTGCACCAATGCATTAAATGCATAGATCGAAAACGCTATTAATATTTATTTAGCACTATGTCAGTTTTTCAAACAGCTTTGTTTTTTGCTGATGAAATATATTTTAGTGACAAAGGACATGCGAATAATTTTATTTATTAGAGCTTATTAATTAATTTTAAAATGTTCATAAAAGCAACCAAACGACCACAACAACAAACAAAATATATAAAACATAACAAAAAAAATATGCAGAACATTAAAATATGTATATTTTAGATTTAACTTTTTGTTTATTAAAATTTCAAAATTATTTAATTTATTTTTGCTCTTCCAGGGGGGGGCAGTTGCCCCTCCCTGCCCTTCGATGGCTACGCCCATGCATCTTAGGCATAAAAATGTATAAGAAAAAATACTAAATGCACATAAATCTGTATTAAAAATGGCCTTAAGTAGAGTCATTAAGTAACTTACACAACTTTCACAAAAATTAAATTTTCGTACCACAACAATTACGAATATACAATATTCAAACAAAATATTCAGATTTTAAAACTAAGTCAATCATTAGAAAAAATTTCCGCGTTTATTTAAACATCCTCTATTGATTTCATATGTTCAATTAACTGTTGTAGCATACTAAATGATATACCTTCTTCATTTTTACATTCTTCATTTTTGTGTATAAAAACTTGTATACGAGAAGTAAAAGTATCATTAAAGAATGATTCTAAAATAGAAAGCATTATATATTTATGTATTAGATAGAAATTATAATACCATGTTTTGAATTTAGGATTAAGACAGAATTAACTTCATAAGTCTCTTTCTTAGTATAATATCCAAGAGTTGGTAATCTACAGTCATTACTCTGATCTAAAGTCCAAACACTAAATTGGGAAAGCTTCGCAGCATTCTTAGCTCGAACTCTAACATTATTTGTACGTGATTCATGATTTACGGCTTGACAATATACATTAACTAGATTTAATCTGAAACGTAATAAATATTTAATTTAATTTTTTCATGTTTGTACCTACCGTGCTGTATATGGTTTATCTGCTATATATTCATCCCCTAATCTTATCGCATCAATAACATGTAGACTCTGCTTTATTTTTGATTGAACATTATCAGTTAGCTTCGTAACCTTCTCCTTAACCATTTCACCATATAATAATGTTCCTGTCGTTAATTGTAATTTTCTAACCTTTACCCAATTTTTGGATCGCAAACGATAAACATTTGATTCATTAACAGCTAGATAAATTTATGTTGTAAACGTAATATATGTTATCGTACAACATGGACTTTTTCTACTCTCTGTTACATTTACACATTAATTAACAAAGTTATTGAATATGCCTTATGAATTTCGGTAAATATAAAAACTGTGTTACTACGTAATGGAATGGTGCTGTCTTATACGTAACAAATGAAAAAATTAAGGTAAGGATTGCAAATTAGTGATAATTATTACATTATGAATATGGATCATCATGAAAAGCGTATGGTTTGGTGAAAAAATTACAACTATGTTAAATATTATATAGTAATTCCACATACACTGTGGTGTATATCCAGTTTCCCTATGAAATAGGATATTTTGTTCCGTAAGATTAGTACACTTAGATCATTCATTGTTGTCAGATGTAATGGTTCGTGTGAAGTGAATCTATGTGCAGTTATTAATCTTTTCTGTTTTCAAAATGTTTACAACTTAACGAGTGATTATCCTTCAGTTGTGGTAGAAGAAAAATTCCGCTACAGTAACCAAAGAATTTAGTTCAAGTATCCAGGCGTCGATACTGACAGATGGTTGCTAAGTTTTGTAGTCAGATCCAGTAAATCGACTCGTAAGGCATTTGATGAACTAAGCATATCACAAAGAAGTATTTCTTGAGAATGATCACAATAGATGATTGGAATTCTATGAGACAGTCGCTATCGGTACAGAAAATGATCCAAATTTCTTTGAGATCATTTTAGTGGTGCGATAAGGCATGTTTCAAACTCAATCGATGCGTCAAACGACATAACTGTGTGTACTGATCGGATCATCATGTAATCCAAGAAGAGCTCAATGTGTCTGGTGTTATGATATGGGAGGTATTTCAAGCACTGCATTAATAGATTCCTATTTTTTTGAGGGAAATCTTAACTCAGAAACTTACTTACAAATGCTGTAGGAAGTTGAAAACAATCCTACATACAATATTCAATCACTTATCTGGTAACAAGATGGGGCCCTAGCACAATTCAACTGTGATAAGAACAATTTTTTTTATATTTTTTGTAAAATTTATATTTGAGCAATATATTTTTTTGCAAGTATTGTTCGTTCCACATTAACTTGGTAATATGACCTTTGAGCTGCTGCTTATTTGCTACGTTTATTTTGACGTCGGTTTATTATAAAGCCTACGATTCAAGTAAAAATATATACAGTGTGTCCAAAAGTACGAAACAAATTCGTTTTAACGCAAACGAAGTTCTCTAAAAAATGCTCGGTAACCTTAACTTTAAAGTTTAGTAGCGCATTTTTTGACTGGTTTGTCATCTTTGTGACTTCACCCCTGCTAATGGTATGACGTCATATTCAAAATCCAAAGGGCAACAATGGTCATGTGGCACTTCATTTAACAGGTCGTTATTTTTTATTTATTTATCGAGTGATAATGAATTTAAACAGATTTAAAATGGTGCTTAATTAAATTAATGAAACTTAAATTAATATTAATAATTAGGAGATTGAATTAATATTTAAAGAAAATATTTTCTGAAAGGTTTCATTATAAAAATAATTACAATTCAGAATTTTTCCCATTAATTATTAGATAGTGATAAAACCGAAGAAAACAATTTCTTGGAATATTAATTCAACCTGACTAAGACAAATATTCATAACAATTAAAGTTTAATTAATTAATATTATAAGTGTAATTCGAGGGCTTAGAGCAACAACCACGTAACAAAAAAAATACCGATTTTGAGCTTTAATGCTAATGTAACTTTACAAACGGCAAATATTTACGGGCAACAATCACGTATCTAATAAAATAATATTTTACTGTTTTTTTTAAATTTCGTATCTTATTTTTGATATGTAAATTAGTGAAACAACAACGTATCACAGCATACGTTATTGTTGCTTTACAGCTTCTCCGTTTATTTTTCATAAAGCTAGCGCAACAACAACGTATCACAAGATACGTTTTTGTTACTCTAAGGTAGCAGTCGCACAGAAATTGGTCGCCGACCAAAGACGATCTACCAAAAATTCAATACCACGTTGGGAGATATAGCACGTCTTACAAGAACGACCGTCCACGATCGGTCACAAGCAATCACGACCGTCCGATTTGAAATTTCTAGCCGGCTTTAAATTTTTGGTCGACGGTTAACGATCGGTGACTCATAACGTTTGATATTTGAAATTTTTTTACTAACCTCTCTCTGATATAATTGCTTTTTTTTAATTATTTTATTACCAAGTATGGATGGGTGGACAGTCGAGGAAGTGGATGAATTAATTTGTTTAATTCATAGCAATTCCATTTTGTATGATATGTCATTACCTGGATATTCTAACAGGGACATTAAAGAAGATCTCTGGCGTAAGGTTGCCTCAAGAATTCCAAATAAAAATGGTGTCAACGCTTTAGTTATGAGTAATAAAATGTTATAAAACATCTTTTAGTGGATCAACGTAAAACAAAGTGGCAGTTGTTGCGAGCTGGTTTTCGTAAAAGGAGGAATGTATATACCCCATCAGGCTCAGGCGCCAAACAGAGGAAACAGTGGGCGTATTATAAACAATTGTCGTTCTTGGAACCACATTTAGCCGAAAGGGAAACGATCTCTAATGTAAACGAGGCAATTTTAAGCAATTCCGAAGTTAACGACGTTTCACCTGGGACATATTATTTACAACCTGATGGTGCTATGATACCCTCACCTGTAAATAGTGACCCGCAGAGAGAAAACTGTTCGGTGCATCTATCGGAAGAAACAGAAGAATTAGACGTAACATTAGTTGAAGAGGAACCAACTGAGCCCGCTAAAGAAAGTATAAAAAAGAAGACAAATCGGGATGGCATGGATAAAGCTTTTGAACAATATTTAACAGTAAAAACACAAAAAATGTTGAATAAATCTACTAAGGAAAAAACAAACAACAGTACAAAACTGTTTTTATTAAGTTTATTACCCGACGTAGATAACTTCTCTGATGAAAAAAGTTTCAATTTAAGATTAAAACTTTCGAATTGTTACAGTATCAATACTGTATAATAAAACACATTTTGAAGCGTCTAAATTATTTATTGTCATTATTAGCAATAGCGGTTTCTTGAAATTCAAGAGCACCTTCTTTACAAAAATAATTTGTAAATACTTCACGTATGTGTCTAGCATACCTCGTAGATTGATTTGTTCTATTAACAAATAATTCATCAAAATTATTAAAACTGTTTCAGTGATTTCGCTATCAACTGTGTGAAGAACACAAGCAGCTTTAATAATTTTGTCACAAGTCTCGGGTTGAACAGCTATCGATGATTCAAATATTCTAAATTTGGACACCAAGATGCCAAACGTGCATTCAACAATACTACGTGTGTAAGACAGCCTGTAGTTAAAAATCCTTTTTTGTTTACTTAGTTGCTTTCTTGGATAAAGTTTCATTATATTTTTTGTTAATTGAAATGCTTCATCTGCAACAATCACATAGGGTAATTTTTCACCTTCTTTTGTTATCACATGTTTATCAGGTAAATCTAACAAGCCTTCAGACAACTGCTTTCCAAATTCAGATTTTTTAAAAATGCCACCATCACTATTCTTACCATATGCACAGACATCGATCATAGTAAATTTATAATTTGAATCCACTAAAGATAATAGCACCAAGGAATGGTATAATTTATAATTGTAATACAATGAGCCACAATTACTAGGTTTCTTTAACGTGTTTCCCATCAATTGCACCGATACAATTGGGGAATTTTTTTTTTTTTTCAAAATCCTTGGCAATTTGAGGCCATTGAGCTTTATCGGGAAACTTTAAAAATTCTTTTTGAAGCTCAAAATATATTAATTCTAACATATCTTGTACGATTGAACATATATGGTTCGGACTTATTCTGAATCGATAACTTGCAGATGAGTATGATTCACCATTTGCCAAAAATCTATGAAATTAAATATTTTAGATACTAAATGTAAAGATATTAATATACCTTATGGTTACAGTAATCCTTTCTAAAAATCCAATACTTTTTCTATAATTAATATGACCAATTACAAATGAAGGCTTCACTTTGTCCACAAGTAAGTAAAAACACTTTTTTGACATCCGATAATAATTTAGAAATTTCACACGATCTTCGTATAACTGAGGAACCAACACATCAAATTCTCCTTCTTGTTCCCTGTGTAAAAATATTTCCCTAACCCATAAACTGCGTGTTTTAACACGTCTTTTTAGCAGGATATATTCTAATATAGTTTCATCAGACGAAGAACTGCTACTCGAAGTCTCCATGGCAGAATTTTTCGTACAAAACACAGATAACTACCCCCTGTACAAAATTTATAAAACACAGCAAGTATGTAAATGTGTGTAAGTTAGATTAATTTACCGTGGGTACCATAACTAACTGTTTTATTTATGGTGGGTACGTAGAAACCTGCAGAATTATTATCGACTTTAGCGCAACATTTAAAAATCTGTTGGCTTTGGACGGTCGGCCCTATGCGACGGTTGTTTAATGTTTGGTCGGTTGAAATTGGACGATCGTAGATGATCATGGTTAGTCGTCTCTCTGTGCGACTGCCGCCTAAGGCATTTACTTCGCGAATGTCATTATTGTTGTCTGGTTATGTGCAGTGTTTTATGCATTTTTAATACAAGAAATTAGGTAAAGTAGTAATTTTGTAATAATAAAATATAATATACAAGTATATTCTTTTAACGTGCAAGTTAATTAACTACTAGGAACATAATTAAAATATTAGATATTGAGCATGTTTCTTAAATGCTAGAACAACGACTCGAGTAACGATCGTCGTTTTATATTACCTCAAATTTTTGTTCACGTCGTTTTTAAATGACACCATTTTGTTCGAACTCGAGTTTCGCGCACCTAGTCCATACTCGGTGTACCAAACTCGAACACGAAACATAACCTGAATTCAAATTTGTGTGTGTGTAACAATATTTTTTAAATGTGAAGGGGTTGAAGTGGAGTTCTTTTATGATGGTAAATTAACATTGTTAACAATATAATCTATATGTTGCTTTTTGCAGAGTGAACCCTCTAGATTTACATGCTATTATTGCAACTTAAGCAGTCCTGACTGGGGAATCATTTTGCAGCATGGTTGTTTTAGAAGTAGCAGTGCATTTAATTCTTGATGACGAAAATCGGGTATATCTGCAGGATGGTAACATTTATTACATTACACATATCTCAAACACCAATCTTTGTTACTTACAGATCAATCGGAAGTTGATGGAAACACAGAATAACAGCCACAATTCTCTGAAGACGGAAATGAAAACAATTCAAATCACGAAGAACAATTGAATAATGAAGATCAAATTGTTAATGGATGGAGCCGGGAAGCTGTTCTGTTACTGTTTGCCAAATATGAAGAAAACAAACAATGTTTAGAAAAGAAAAATGGTATTAAGAAACACATATGGCAACGGTTTGTAATACAACTTAATTGTTTATATTTCAGCATTGCTTCGGAAATGAGAACGCATGGTTTCGAATTTTCTTGGGACCAACTACAGAATAAGTGGAAATGTTTGTTACGAACATATAAAAGTATAAGAGACCATAATAGTAAGTCAGGACACTATTGAAAAAATTGGCAGTATTTCAACGAAAGGGATAATATGCAATCAAAAATCCAGCTGTAGAACCTCCTATTATTGTGCATAATGGAAAACACATTATAAATCACACATCTGAATCTCCATCAAGTTCCAATTCCACTCCAGGTTGTTCATTATATCAAGCTAAAACACCAGGCAAAAACATTGATACTGGATTGGTTGAGCTAGGTGAAACTTCACTTGCACATAAAAGAAGGGAAATAGATACAAATGAAATTCTTCATTTAACTCTTGAAGAGAGTAAAAAACAGCACCAAGAGGATCTTGAAGAAAAAAGGAAATTTAATCATTTGCTTGAAATGCTTATAAACATCACAAAAAATCAAAATGGCAAATGAGTGAAGTTGTGAGAAGGTACCTTTAAGAATGTATTTTAATAAAAAAATGTTTTAAGTTTATAAATTTATTTTCAAATGTTTCATGTATTATTCATATTACTTATATCTACTTACTAAATAAATACTACTACTACTAACACTACATAATCATTTTGCAAATTTTATGTTAGGTAAGGTTATTACAACTGTTCAACAATATAATTTCGTTTTTGAATCCCTGTTTAGATTACGATTTTCAGTAACCTCATGCTGGAATATGTAATCAGTGTTTTGAGCCTCTTGAATTACAATTTCATCATTGTGTAAAATACAAAAGTTATGTAGAATACATGCAGCTAATATTACTTCTTGGTATCATGCAACTCTAAATAAAATAGCCTTCGCCAGCGGTTTTTTAATAGAGCAAATGCTCTTTCGATAGTAGCTCTTGTTGCTGCATGTGCAACATTGTATTTTATTTGTTTATTTGCTAAGTGACCATTGTTTTTAAATGGTACTAAGATATGTTGACCAAGGGGATATGCAGAGTCTCCAAGTAAGTGAGAATTATTAGGAAGAAACTCCTCATTGCTGCAACGTTGCAACATTCCCGACTTCTGAGAGACATGTGCGTCATACACCGATCCTGGAAATCCAATAAAACAGTCCGTAAATACACAAAGGTTATCACATACACCTTGCACTAACATTGATGACCTTCCTTTACGATTTATATACACTGCTGAATTTTCTTTAGGCGCTTTAATATCAATATGACATCCGTCTATTGCTCCTATTACACCAGAGAAAGATCGTTTAGACTGAAAATCTACTAGTAAATCTCTTTGTAGCATTGATCCTGATAATTAAACTTACATAAAATCCATTCATTACTTCCACTGCTTCATCTCCTATAGGCCATTTGATATACACTTCACCAAAGCTGCTTAAACATACCGACATTCTATTAAGAAATGGTATACAGCGCTCTTTGCTACATTAAATCGATCTGCTATTGACCTAGGGTTGAATATAAAAAAGAACATAGTACAATAGGATAAGCATTGTTCCTACCTATAACTTTCCTGATTGCCAAGAAACCACACTGCAACCAAACATAGCAACTTAATACTTTCTTTTGGCCGGCCACGAGGTGCTTGAAACATTGTCTCGTGATTATTATTATTACCCAGCATATTTATAAGTATTTCCATTGTTGTACGTGATAAACGAAAGTGTGCTTTGAAATCATCCAGGAGATAACGGTCAGTTAACTCAAGATATTCCATGACACCTTCTCGTCTTGCTCGTTTCTTTGCAATCATACCATATGTATTGATAGCATGTCTAATAAGTACTTCGATCAATTTTCTTTTCTTTTTAATTAAAAATAAAACTCACAGCTTGAATAATGGTTGTATTAATCAAGGTACTGTTCATTGCAGTATTTTAAGAAAATAATGCAATGAGTGTTATGATTTATATTATAGGTTTTGATATACAATACCCGTTTTTAAACTAAAGTAGTTCGAGTAAGTTTCTAAAATAACAGGAAATGATAAGGACCGAGTAATAGACACATCGAATGATCATGATGCGAATAATTTCAATGCAGTCTTTACCACTGAAGAAATAGATATTGATGAAGAATGGACGCCAGAAAAAGGAGAATTAGAAACCTCGAGTGATGATACAGAAGGGGAGAATATAGACGAAAATGAAAGACAGCAAACTAATGAAATGAATGTAGAAGAGGAAGAAAATGAAAACACAGATGATGTTCGGGGGTCTGCTAAAAAAAGAGGTCTAGAAATCGTATAGCTACTCCGGAAAATTGGATAAGAAATCACAGAAAAAATAACACGCGTGCAGGGCTTTCTTATTTGTCATCGCGAAAAAAGTTTATTCCGGGAAAATCAATGAAATATAAGGATTGTTCTAAGGGTCCCAAAAAGTGCAATGAAGCTTTTTCTGAAGAGCAAGCTGGGTGTATTTTCGAACAATTTTGGAAACTTGGAAATGAAGAGGATCAAAGACACTTTATAGGATCTTTAGTTTCCCAAGAGAAGAAAAAAAGTGCTCGTGAAAATTCCAGAAGGAATCGCACAAATACTTACTATTTAACCCTTTCGGTCACTGTGTATTCAATTGAATACACTAAATTCAACTATTTTTTATAGCCATCTATGCAGCTATCTAAGTATGTAGTAACTTTCTGATCAATAATTGACCCTTTCGTATTTCAAATATGACCTGTGTCTCCATCTAGTTATTATTTTCTAATTTTGACAACTATTTAAAAATTACAGTTTGCTACTTTAGTATCAGCGTCATAACAGCTGTTGTGTATTTTTGCTTTCACTGGAATATTCTTACGTTTTTTTTTTGTAGAATATACTGAGTGTGTGATGCAAAACATAACTTATTTGAATGCTGTTAGTGGTTTTCTAAGAAAACTTTTTGTTTTTTTGTAAATTTAGCTGAAAAAGCATTGTATTCAATCGAATACATCGTGACTCGAAGGATCTAGTCATCATGGTAAGTCTAACCTAACTTTTTAGTTTTTTGTCTTGATTGTCTTAGGCAGCAAAACATAATATGAAAAAGCCGTTAAGTGATGCTGAAATTATTGTCAGGTCTCTCCGACATTGAATTTTTGAGCGATGACGATGATGACGTAGAAGATGTGGGAGGGGATACAGAAGAAGAGAGTGGGGATGAAAGCGAGGTAAATGGGACAAATGAACAAGAATACCCTATACAAGAACCAGAAGACAATATTCAAAGTATGGAAGTAGATGTAACTGAAGTACAAGCTGTCGAAGTTGACGATACCGCAATGGATGGTGAGAATATTCGCAAAAATTTTATGAAGGAACATGGTTTGTCAGAGAAAGCAGATATTTTATGGATAAAAATGTGACTTATGTTACACCTTACGTTGTTTGGAATGAGAAAAGTCTCAATGAAAGTGGTGGAGATGAATTGCAAAGCCCTTTATATTATTTCGAACAATATTTCACAGATGGCTTATTTCAACTCATGGTTGAAAATACAAACCTATATGCAGTTCAGCAACACAGCAAATTCTTACCTACAACTTTTGATGAGATGAAAACGTTTGTTGGTATACACGTGATAATGGGAAATTGCACTATCCTAGAATAAGATGTTATTGGCAACCAAATTTGAGCATCCCTACTGTACCAAATAATATGACCGTGAATCGCTTTTTCAAATTACGAAAACATATTCATTTTGGTAATTCGGAAGAAAAACCCGATAACAATGATAGGTTATGGAAAATAAGACCTTTATATGATGCAATTAGAGATCGATGCTTGTATCTCAATTTGGAGACTGACCTTTGCATCGATGAACAAATGATTCCCTTCAAGGGAAATTTAAATGTCAAGCAATATATAAAAAATAAGCCTTCCAAATGGGGCATAAAACTTCTGGCATTATGTGGAAAAAGCGGTATTCTGTACGATTTTATCATATACCAGGGTTCAACAACCTAATTACTCGCTGATCATGTGAAGGTGTTTGGTCTAGCTGCTGCAATTGTTACATTAGTAAAACGGCGTGTAACTGAACCAAATTATCGCTTATATTTCGACAACTATTTTAGTAATTATAAAGCACTGCAATATCTTCGAAGCAAAAATATATTTTCATCTGGTACTGCTCGAACAAACAGATTTAGTAATCCCCCATTCTCATCTGATAAAATTATGAAACAGAAGGGACGTGGTAGTTTTGAAGAAGTCCTCAGCAACGACGGCATTGTAATCACAAAATGGTTTGACAATAAAAGCGTTGTAATGGCATTAAACTCTAAGGGAGTTGGTGTCCCGGATACCTGCAGGCGTTGGAATAAATCTGAAAAAAACTACCAAGATGTTTCCAGGCCAGAAGTGATTAGGGACTATAATAACAGCATGGGTGAAGTGGATAAACTCGATTTTTTTATTATTTTGTATAGAACGTTCATAAGATCTCGAAAATGGACCCTGAGAATGTTTACACATGCTATTGATATAACATGTGCCAACGCATGGTTAGAGTACCGAGAAAAAGCTTCTAGTATAACAATTCCGAAGAAAGACGTACTTGATCTTTTAGGATTTAGGGCATATATCGCTGAAGGTCTAATAAAGGCAAAAAGACGCCCCTTGTCCCGCCTTTCTCCGAATTCAAGTACAACCAGTCCATCGAATACCCCTCCAGCAAGCCCAGTATTTGCATCTCCAACGACTTCTAGAGGAACCATTGAAACCAGACCCATCGATGATGTGCGATATGATCAAATAGGACATTTCCCAGATTTTGATAAAAGGTCATTTGCCTCTAGATGTAAAAATACTGAATGTAAAGGTCAGTCTCGTGTTTTGTGTGTTAAATGTAATGTGCATTTATGTTTAAATAAAGGAAAAAACTGTTTTGTAAAATACCACAATAAATAAAAATAAAAACCTTTTTTTTAAACCATCTATTTTTGTTTAGTATGGATTTGTACCGTAAAGTCATAATGTATTCATTTGAATACATCATCAAACTCAAAAACTACCTGACCAAAAAATTTCGGTGTAGGATTAAAAAACAACAAAAAAATAACTTAGTAACTGTGCCAAATATCAGAATTTTTTCATGCAAACAAAAAGTTGTGACCGAAAGGATTAAGTAAAGGCACAAAAATTTCAGTATATAAAGCATTCTTTTTGTCTTCACTGGGGACTAATGAATCAATGGTTTACTCTATCGTGAAGGCCAGAAATGTAAATTATTTTGTAGAAAAATCAAAGCGTTGCAAATGTGTAAGAGCAAATAAAATTCCATTAGAAGCCAAGAATTTCATAAAGGATCATATCAACTCATTTCCTAAAGTACCCTCACATTACACTAGGAAGGATATAAAACAAAGAATATTTCGAGAAGAACCCAAATTTGAATATAAAGTATGAACTTTATCAGCAACACTGTAAAGATCACAGACGGAAACCAGACAAATTTTGGTATTGCAGGCCGGTCTTAAAAAATGAACTTAACTTGTCTTTTCATATACCAAGAAAAGATATGTGCGACACTTGTTACGTTTTTGAACACAGTAAACCAGAAGAAAAAGAAACACCAAAATGATTATGACAGGCAAGAACTATGAAAAATGAAGCGAAAGAAAGGGCCGAAAGGGAAGAATGTATTTTAATCGAATTTGATTTAGAAGCTGTCTGTTACACTCCTGCAACTAATGCCAAAGCTCTTTTCTATAAAAGTCAATTGGCTGTCTATAACTTTACTGTTCTTAATGTTGTAGATAGAAAAGCCATACGCTACATGTGCCACGAGGGCCTTGCAAATTGTGGTTCCAATGAAGTGGCGTCTTGTTTGTGGCACTTTTTGCAAGCAGAAAAAATTAATAAGAAAGTAGTGTTTTTCTTCAACACCTGCGGCGGGCAGAATCGGAATGCAAACGTTGCTGCGTTTTGCCTTCACACTGTAAAACATTTGGATATTCCAGTAATAAATCAAATGTTTTTCAAACCAGGACACTCAGTGGAGGTTGATAACATCCTCGTGCAGAATGAAAAGAAGAAAAAAAATGTGGACATATTTGATCCTTCGGGATGGAATACATTAATTCGATCTGCATGCAAAAAAACCCTTACACAGTATATGAAGTAAATCAGTCCGATATCAAATGCTTCAAAACACTTAAAAAGGAAATTTTGAAAAACAAAAATACAAATACCAACGGAAATGATGTGAACTGGTTAACAATAACATGGCTTCAATATTGAAAAGATAACACAGCACATATATGTTTTAAATACCCAAAAGACGAAGAAAATTTTAGAAAAATACAGGTAGTTAGATGTACGCAACGGGCAACACAGTCCAAAGACGCTGTTTTAGTGGACGCATATTCAAGGCCCATACCTATTAGTCGAGAAAAGATGCAAAATTTAAAAGAATCATGTAACAAAAAAATTGTACCTACTCAATATCATCATTTCTACGAATCTTTAAATAGTTTATAAGTTTATAATAATATTAGAGTATCTTACTGAAACTGTGTTCTTAGAAAAAATAAACATTTTTGAGTTTTAGGACTTTTATTTAATAAAATTTTTTGTTTGTTTAACTTTTGCTAAATATTTTGATATATTGCAATAATCTGTTCAATAATTATTACTTACTTTTAAAGTTACGAAAAACACCATAATTTTTATAATTTCCCATAAATGAACATAACTTGAATAAAAGATATATGTTAGAACAACAACAACGTAACTGCAACATTTAATAACAAAATCATTTTCAAGTGGGTTAAATATCTACCAAAAGTAAAATATTCTATTATGTAATTTCAAAATAAACCCTGACCATTCTATATGTGCAAAAAACACCTAAAATCATTTACTGGCATTATTAATAAACGTTTTTGTCCAGCGATCATTTTTAATCGCAATTATCTCAAAACTATCAAAACACTGGTTACGTGGTTGTTGCTCTAAGCCCTCGAATTATAAATTCCATTTTAAATCTATACAATTTCCTTGTAACTCGTTAAATAAAAAAATAATAGTATAGAGAGAATGAATAGACTATTCAAATGCAGTGTCACATGACAATTGTTGCCTTTTAATTTTTTTAATATGAGGTCATATCAGTGACAGGAGGTGACGTTATAAAGCTGAGAAATATGTCAAAAAATATGCAACTAAATTTTATAGGTGACTTGTCTGAGCATTTTACAAAACTTTTCGGTTTGCGTTAAAATGAATTTGTTCCATAATTTAAGAACACACTGTATGTTACATACTAAATTGAATACCCTTAGATAAAAAGCTACGCATCTGTTTTCTAATTTAAAATACACGTCAAAAGTGTTTTTACAGAAGTGACATCAACTTTTGATTTTTAAATGAAACACCCTATATATTTTTTCATATTCGGATTGCGTATAATATATTTTGTCTAGGGAAAAGAGCAATTAAAAATACAAATTTTGCTATCCGTGTGATTTTAATGAAAATTATTTCTTTATTTTTTAACGAATTTATTCTATATGAAAGCACTGTATTAGTTGCTTCTGCCAACTTTACTTTTATCATGAATCGACAATTTTATTCTATTAGTTTTTCCTTAAATCAAATTAATATAAATAGAAACGTTAACACGAACTTATATGCATACAAATCTGGTTGTTTTGGTATAAAATTATCAGAAGATCGATTGTTACATGAATTGGACAAAAAGGCGGCCAAAATGGCTGACATGCATATGGTGCATGATCGGCCTCGTGAGATGTATGAACTCGTAGAGGCGGATCACGCACATGTTGTGTGATACTGAATAATGATTTTTGGGTTATTTTTTGTGAATAAAAACAATAACTGAAACAAAATACATATGATTTACTAAAAAGAAACATATTTTTACAAAAAAGAACATTTATGATTATTAGAGTGCTCTATAGAATCATAACAAACGCAAAATATTATACATAAAATCAAAGAATTTGCTTCATAATAACAAATTAGAAATAATTTCTTTATTAGTAAACAAAAAAAAATAGGAAATATTGCTCGTCTATTGTTCGTGCCAAATTTTGAAACATGGCTCTAGGTACAACCCTGGATTTCCCGTACAACCGTTGCAGCAATATTTTGTCATCCTTCTTATTTTGTTTTTACTTCTGCAAATCCTACAGTCGTTACGTTGAACCTTTCCATCGGATTTAGGAAGTTCCGATGGAAGGTGAACAGGGGCTCTTAGAGGTTGTGGAATTATTGCAGTCGGCTTTAGCAATAAAAGATCAATAATATTTATTCTAAAATCATAAAAATTGATTCTGTTACCTGAATATTTATTGTACAAAAACCATGAATTTAATAAAAGCATTTGTAAAACGTGTATGCCGACTTTTTTATACCATCGCAAAGTTTTTCGGTCACAAGAATTATACGACAGCATCTGGTCTTTACGATCCACTCCCGACATGTACTTATTATACTCCACAATCGCTAGTGGTTTTAATTTCACTTCCCCACATTTACTCCGGACTTCCATGAGAGTAGAACTAAACTCTGTGCTTATAAATGTCACGTCCTGCTTATCGTGCCATTTTCCCATTATTATACCATTTGATTCATCGCATTTTTCAATAACTTGCGCACTTTTTTCTTCATAACTTCTACAGTTTCCTTTCCGGTTCACTCAGAGTGTTCCGGTACAAAAAGTTTTACGTTGAAGTAAAGTTGATGCCAGAGAATGGCTATTATAAAAATTGTCCAGGAACAATGAATGCCCCTTACCCAAATGGTCTAGCATTAATTGTAAAACTAGATTAGCAGCATGACCAACACCACTTGTGATAACGTTTACACATGCATAAATCATCAGCTTCATAGTCAGCCCATTCGGTTCTGCCAAGACATAAAATTTTATCTCGTATTTATGTCGTTTGCCAGGCAAGTACTGGCGAAAGCTCAAATGACCCCTAACATGGATTCATCAATAGACAGCTCCCTACGCAGATAATAGACCTAAAAGGTACAATCCATAGAGTATCTGTCTACTGGCAAAAAAGAATTGGTCTGATTTTATATAATTTGTCGCCTGGATGAACTTCACCTACTGCAGGATTCCTTGCGAAGTGCAAACATCTCAGAATCAACATGAAACAATTTCTGCCCATACAGTCCGAAAAGCATTTCAAATTGAATAATCGGTGTTTTCTCCAATAATCCTGTATTCGATTTGTTCTTATTGTTCCCATATGCAGAATTAGTCCAAGAAAAACACGCAATTCTTCTGCAGTAAGCGTCTTCCACTCGGATATTCTTGGTCGAACTGTACCACTACCAAGAAATATCTCCTCGGCATACAAATTCGATTGTTCCACAATTATATCATAAAATTTATTGTCAACCAGCATGTTGAAATAATTTATCGGATTATTGCCTGCGGGCTGTTTTTTCAAGCTTGGGTTTGCCAGAAAGGGAAGCTGCCGCCGATTCACGAAGGAAGGAACAGTCCATATTATATCACTAACCTCGGGAATGGTACTCTGAAGTAATATGCGTAAATTGTCTCTTTCAAAATCATCTTCACTATCACTGTCATCACTTTCATTCACTTGATACAGTTCATCATCACTCGATATATTTACTACACTATCTTCCAAATCCGCAAGCGCTGCATAAGCTAAGATTTCTTCCTCTGTTAATTTTTTTGGATCTTTGAAAGTTACTTTTCGTCTTTTCCGTTCACCTGAAGGTCCTAGCAAATCACGAGGATCCATATTTCCAAACTTATCAAAAGTATCCAAATTACGTGAGAATTAAAAACCGCAACCGCACAACAATTTGTATACACCTTGACTACAAGCCGACCCAAGATAGTCTGATTCTCAAACGAGCCGACAACATTGAATAGCGACATGCGCATCACGCAACTTATGCGTGACCGGCCTCTTGGCAAAGAGCCGCATCACGCAAACGCTGCATGATCGGCAGCGAACGTGTTAAATTAGAAAACATTTCTCTAAGCCTTTAATGTAACCGAGGTACTAATGCCCATATCTCATGTTTTAGCGCAGGTATTTTTAAAATGTTTGTTTAAAAAATCAATAAAAATCAAATTCGTGTACAGCAATACTCTTGCAATATAAAAGTTGCTTAAAATTTTTCTAGTAGTTAAAGGGTTAAACTGTTTAAAGGTAAATTCATAACTGTTACATACCTCCTTTTTATCATAAGCATCAGGAATTGCAGTTTTACTCAATCGAAAGGAAGACGATTTAATACTTCGGATTAAGAAGTGCCTATTAAAATGATTTTCACACAAAACCTCACTCAAAATGTCTTTTTCTTCTAAATCAATATTTCTGCTACTTAAAATCCATTTTTCACGTAATTCATTGTTTTTTCAGAAATTTAAAAAACATCAAATTTGAATTTTTATGTCGAGTATTTGTACAGATAACATATCTACAAATCGATCACCCCATTTTCATTATAAAAATAACTCACTCAATTTTTATTCTGTAATTAACGTTACTATTATTCCTTTATAATTCACTAATAAGTTGCACACGTAAAATGTAAGAAATATTGAACACACAAAGTGCATTTCATTGTTATATTCTTAACATATTTCATTATGTTAATCAATAAAGGAATTAGCTTCACACTTTGTTTCGTCTTAGAAAACGTCTGCGATGTACGTTTCGGACGAAACATCGCAATATAATCTCTGTAATTGGATAGCAGTTAGATAGATGGCGCCAAATGTAAATTCAATGCCATCTACTTCAGGGCTGTATAAAATGATACAGAAAAATTAACATGTGTTTGTTTCTCTGTTCATTTATCACTCAACGACGAGATGCACAAAATATCCTAATAACAACAATGGTACAAAAACAAAATGTAACAGAAGTGTAAAAGTCCACTTAACACATTTTTCATATTTACCAGCATAAAAACTACAATTATTAGTGTTTTCTTTACAACCAGTAAACGTATACGACCAATCCTCAATATTTGTTAAACATTTCTTAAGATCGTCAAGAGTTTTCACTGTGTGTTCCGAGTTATTCATGAATTCTAAAAAGTGTGTTAAAACACAAAATTTCAACATAAATTGTGTAATTACCTCCTCCTTGATAAATATTGTATTGTAAAAAATCCTCGAATGGAAATTCCGATGGTGGTTGTAAAAATACGGGAATCTTCCAATATTCTAAACATCTACGTCGTAATTCTTCTTGGTTCGGATATCTTAAACGTTCATTACGGAAATAATGCTCCATACTTTTTAAACCAGAAATTTGATTATTTCCAATTCTATTTAAATATAAAAATTAGATAGTAAATTCTATTAATTAAGTACTTAACTTATTGTTACTCTGAGTTATAAAATTATAAAATTTTTCATCCTCCTTAAGCATATTTTTCAATATTATTTCATTCACATCAATCATGTTATTATTATGAACTCCTCGTATTTCCCATATCCTACTTGCAATATCTGTCAGATGAGCTTTTATTACTTCTACATGTTCTGCACTTCGCAATTGGGAACAAATAAGATAACGCTCAGCATTAGCTGGTCGTGAAGTATTCGGTTTCAGAATTGCAACTAAAAAAAACAATCAACAACTTGAAAATAGTTTCAGTTTACATACTTTTTTTAAAACATTTGTACATAAAATAAATCAATCCTACACTAAAAGGTGTGAATAAATCAAACAATTTAGTAACAAAATACCCGTTAGTTCTAACAATTTCTAACGCCATTAAGCACTGACATATATATAGTTCTTTTGATAAGACTTCCTGTAAATTTTCTTCGCCTTGTACAGAAAAACCCTAAAAAAGTTTATTTCAAACACAATTATTATTTTCTTAGTATTTTTACCCCATCAGCCATCATAAAATGCACACCTAAATTTTCAGTTTCGTGTTTTACACACTTGGCAAAATCTTGTATATTTTCAATTTTAAAAATATTACCATCACCATAGTGGCCATACAAAGCATTAAATGTCGAGGACGAAATATGCTTAGATTGTTTTACTTTGAAATCATTGTCATCTTTCAACGTAAAACCAAATCCCTTAAAATGCCATTGTTTTCTCCATAACAGATATTCAGTAAAACCACCGGGACCAGCACAGACATCGGCAAAATAATAAGGCGCATTGTTCCTTCGATGAACTAACTATAAAAACATTATTAAAGATTTTGTAACATTATTAATCTTACACTCTCATCAATGTTTGTAAACATGAAATTAGTTGCAGCATCAATATTTGCCATTTTTAGAGCTGCACGGTTCATAAAAAACACTGAACCAATGGTTTCAAACGCATTTGCTCTGTAACGAGCTCTCAGCAACCCTTGAAGACTGCAGTGATCAAATATTTCCTAGTAAATACCCTTTATATAAAACTGTTTTTAATTGGTAATTCACCTACCTTTGCCGTCACGATTTTTTTTAACATTTCTGCATCACAAAACTCTGTTTCATTTTCAATCTGTTTTATTGGAGGGCCCTCACAAACCCATGTTTTCATTTCATCTAAAGTAAAAAGGAAAGGTTCGTCCTCACTTGATATCCATTCTATAGTTTCCTGAACTTCAGGTTTCTTAAATTAGCACATTAGTAAGACAGTTATTTAAAAGTTCTTTACCTTTTCCCTATAACTATTAGATTCTGATTTACTGTAGAATTCAGATTTATATTCATTTTCCTATAATTACCAATAATTAACAAATGGTTGTTTAAGTTACATACATTTAGATTTGTTTTATGTGTCAAAGGCAGATATTTAAGTTTCTTACCACTTTGTTAAAACTTTCAATTTCTGAATCAGACTTTTCTTTCTCATTCTTTTGCAATTGTTCATAACCGTTTTCCTAAAAGTACAAGTTATATAATTGTAATCCACCAATGGTTTTTACATTACAGACATTTGGCATTGCTTTAAGTGTTAGTGGTCCAGTAGTGGTAATACATCAATACTGTTAATTAAAAAACTAGATAAATTTAAAGGTGTGATTTAATTTTAAAATCAAATTACAAAAATGATGTTACAGATACATAAGGTTATGTGTAGGGAATTTATTACTTAACGGATTTAAGTTGAGCAAATTATGTAACTAAGCTAATGCACTGTTTGGCCTCTCTAAGGGCCGCTCGACACATGCGATTATTCGCAGTGCGGTTTGTCCGGCACCGCAACTGCGGTCTAAACATCAAATGTCAATCTTGAGGTTACATTCAGCATGGGCGCACTATCACATAATTATGTTGCGGCAAATGTTGACTATCATCATGTTTCAGAAGAGAGGCTGTGTCAGTAATGATTGATACAATTCTACGGCGCGATCAAAAATACCCGACACAGCCGCTCTTTTGAAACATGACGTTAGTTACGATTTGTCGCAAAATATGTGATAGTGTGCCCATACTAAATATAACCTCAAAATTTTCATTTGAAGTTTAATATTTATGAGTGGAAAGAAAGGTGACACCACTCCTATGAAACATGTCGTTAGTAACTATTTGCCGCAACACATATGATATTACGCCAATATTAAACGTAACATAATCGTAGTGTTACCCATAATTGTTATTGTTAGTAACAATTTGTAAAATAACTTAAATAATTTTTCAATTTGCTTTTTGTTCTTTGCATAATTTTGCCGCAATTTCAGTTCAAGAACGTGCGGACGCTTGAGTCGCACATACGGTCGTTAGTACGTTGTCAGTCATCTGTTGATGCAGATGCCAGATATTTTGCCGCAAAATGGATGCTTTGGATATCGAATTATTTATTGATGAGGTTAAAAAGTCTCCTAAAATTTGGAAAGTCGCTGCAGAAGAATACCACGACTGGACCAAAAAACAGGATGTGTGGATCGAAATTTGATAAAAATTTGCAACGCTTATTGACGAAATGGAAGAGAGATGCAAAAACGAAATATGTAAGTACAATTACGATTTCCTAATTGAGATTTAATCCTGCATTGTTTTCAGAATAAAATACTGATTTGATTTAAGCTACAGCTTGCAAAAACCAACTTTCATTTCAAAAATATTGACTTGAAGTAAGTTACATTGTAAAAACCAACTTTCATTTCAAAAATATTAGTTCGGTTTAACTTAGAGCATGAAAAACTAACGCTCATTTCAAAATACTGACTTGAATTAAGTTACAGCTCGTAAAACCAAGCTTCAATTCAAAAGTACTGCTCTAAATTAAGTTACAGATTGCAAAAACCAACGTTCATTTCAAAAATACTGACTTGAATTAAGTTACAACTTGTAAAAACTAACCTTCATTTCAAAAATACCGGTTTGGTTTAACTTACAGCATGCACACGCGCACACACGCACACGCGCACACACGCACACGCGCGCACTCGCACACGCACACACGCACACACGCACACGCACACACGCACACACACACACACACACACACACAAAGTAGATCAGGGGCACTACTTTAACTTTTTTACGTCACAAGCCCCGCCCCCTGGGACACTTGCCGCCATCTTGGATATTTGTAACCTGGGGGGCACCTTGGCCGCCATTTTTTATATGCCCACGTGGGGATCGTATTTTTCACCCCTTTCCTATGGCTTCTTTTCGGAGGCCATTTTCAACCTTTGACGAAATTTTCACCCTAATTAGAGCCCTTTTGGTTGTGTTAAGCACCTTTTTGTCAATTCACTCATTTTTTTATGGCTTCTTTTCGGAGGTCATTTTCAACCCTTGACGGAATTTTCACCCTAATTAGAGACCTTTTGGTTGTGTTAAGAACCTTTATTGTCAGTTCACTCCTTTTTGTATGGCTTCTTTTCGGAGGCCATTTTTAACCCTTAATGGAATTTTCACCCTAATCAGAGCCCTTTTGGTTGCGTTAAGAATCTTTTTGTCAGTTCACTCCTTTTTTATGGCTTCTTTTCGGGGTCCATTTCCGACCCCTTGATGAAATTTTCTCCCTAATTGGGTCCCTTTGGGTTGTATTAAGAGCCTTTTTGACAGTTCAGCCCCTGGAAGGTAGGAAAATGCGTACGCATACAATCTTCTGATTGGTGGTCCTAAGGACAACCCCGTTTACTTGATTAGTTTCTGATTGGTTCTTAGCCCCACCCAGCTACTGAGCTCTGATTGGAGGCTTAAGGCTCTGCAATGGTTACGGTGGGAAATTTGAAAATGTTCTAATAAGGGACCCTAATGCTATCTCATAAGACAGCTATAAGAACTTGCGTTAGGTCGCGCCCTCTTATTGCGGCTCCCTTGGCTGGAAATCGTATTATAATAATGGGACTCTAATGCTATCTTATAAGACAGATATAAGAACTTGTGTTAGGTTTGCGCCTTCTTGTCGTGGCCCTCCTTGGCTGGAAACAGTATTATAATAAGGAGGCTCTAATGCTATCTCATAAGACAGCTATAAGAACTTGTGTCAGGTCTGCGCCCTCTTGTCGTGACTCCCCCTTGTTGCGAAACTTGAATTTGCTTGTAGGGTCATCTAGTGGTGTATGGGCTAATGAATACTTTTTCTGTAATAAAGGTAGCGTCACTTAGCGGTAGTACTAATTAGGGATTGTTGTGGCGCCATCTCTGAAAGGAGATTTGAACTTGTATTATAATAAGGGGCCTAATTCTAACTTATAAGTCAGACATAAGGATGCTTGCTTTCGGGTCTTAACCCCTGGTCCCTTAGCGGGAAATTTGAATATGTATTTAAGTGTTTACATTCTGATTACTTATTGAGAGAAATTTGAACTTATATTCTAATAAGGGGACTATTGCTAACTTATAAGACAGATATAGGGCCACGCAACTTTCTTTCGGGTCTTATCCCCTGGTCCCTTGTTGGGAAATTTGAATTTGTATTTAAGTGTTTACATTCTGATTGCTTATTGAGAGAAATTTGAACTTGTATTCTAATAAGTGGACCTAATGCTAGCTTATAAGACAGGTATAAGGCTTCGCAACTTGCTCTCAGGGCTTAGACCCCCCGACCCCCTTGGCGGAAAATTTGAATTTGTATTCTAATAAGAGGGGTTCTAATGCTAACTTGTAAGACAAGTGTAGGGCTTCGCAACTTACTCTCGGAGCTCATACACCTTATCTAACCCTTAGGTGTAAAATCTGAATTTGTTAATAGCACCATCTACTTGTGTATACACTAACGAATGTTCTCTGCAATATATCTGGCACCACCTAGCGGTATATTTTAAAAATGCATACAGGTCCCTATAATGGTTATAGTGGGAAATTTGAAATAAGGGGCCCAACACTAGCTTTTAAGGTAAGACGTATGCATCTGGGCCTCATATAGGTAAAATTTTGCGACGCGAGGCTTTCGGCGAAGGCTGTTTCGGCGACCCCCACTCCAACCCTCCCGAACATAACCGAAATTGTAAGACATGTGTAGGGCGTCGCAACTTGTTCTCGGGTCTTCGCCCCTTGTCGTGATCGTAACTTGTTCGTGGGCCTTCGTGTATTGTCGTGGTAACCTTGGCGGAAAATTTGAATTTGTATTATAATAAGGGGGGGGGGACTAATGCTAACTTGTAAGACAGAAGTAGGGCTGCGCAACTTGCTCTCGGGGGCTTTGCCCCTTGTCGAAGCCCCATTGGCGAAAAAATTTGAATTTGTATTTAAGTCTCTGCAGGTTATGGCTGGAAATATGAATTTGTATTGTAATAAGGGGTGTAGTACTAACTTGTAAGACAGATGTAGGGCTTAGCAACTTACTTTCAGGCCGTCGCCCCTCGACAAAAAAATTTGAATTTGTTTATGGCGCCTTCTATGAGGGGAAATTTGAACTTTTATTATAATAAGGAGGCCTAATGCTAACTTATAAGACATACAAAGGGCGTCGCAAGTTGCTTTCAGGTCTTAGCCCCTAGTTCCTTGGCGGAAAATTTGAATTTGAATTTGTATTTAAGTAATTAAAAATTATTATTAATTTTATTAAATACATAAATAAAAAGTTTACTTCGAGTAGGATTTGAACCTACGACCTGTACTTTGCTAGAGTACCGCGCTAACCAACTGCGCCATCAAGGTTCAAGCCCCAATCGATGTAAATTTTGTCTTTATGTGTGTAAAGACAAAATTTACATCGCCCTCCTGTCGTGCCCCCAACAAGGGGGCTACGACAAGAAGGCGCCGACCTGACACAAGTTCTTATATCTGTCTTATGAGATAGCATTAGTGCCTCCTTATTATAATACTATTTCCTGCCAAGGGGGGCCACGACAAGAGGACGCAGACCTAACGCAAGTTTTTATAGCTGTCTTACGAGATAGCATTAGAGCCCCCTTATTATAATACGATTTCCAGCCAAGCGGGCCACGATAAGAGGGCACGACCTAACGCAAGTTCTTATATCTATCTTATGAGATAACATTAGGGTCCCTTATTAGAACATTTTCAAATTTCCCACCGTAACCATTGCAGAGCCTTAAGCCTCCAATCAGAGCTTAGAAGCTAGGTGGGGCTAAGAACCAATCAGAAATTAATCAGGTAAAAGGGGCTGAAAATGACCCCCGAAGAGAAGCCATAAAGAAGGAGTGAACTGACAAAAAGGTTCTTAACACAATCGAAAGGGCTCTAATTCGGGTGAAAGTTCCATCAAGGGTTGAAAATGGCCTCCGAAAAGAAGCCATAAAAAGGGCTAAAAATATCCCCACGTGGGCATATAAAAAATGGCGACCAAGGTGCCCCAGGTCACAAAAATCCAAGATAGCGGCAAATGTCCCAGGGGGCGGGGCTTGTGACGTAAAGAAAGTGAAAGTAGTGCCCCTGATCTAACCGGACAAAACCGGTATTTTTGAAATGAAGGTTAGTTTTTACAATCTGTAACTTAATTCAGAGCAGTACTTTTGAAATGAAGCTTGGTTTTACGAGTTGTAACTTAATTCAAGTCAGTATTTTGAAATGAGCATTGGTTTTTCATGCTCTAAATTAAATCGAACTAGTATTTTTGAAATGAAAGTTGGTTTTCACAATGTAACTTAATTCAAGTCAATATTATTGAAATGAAAGTTGGTTTTTGTAAGCTGTAGCTTAAATGTCCCTGTTCTACTCACACACACACACACACACACACACACACACACACACACACACACACACACACACACACACACACAAAAACACATACACGCACATACACACACGCACGCACACACACTACATACACACGAACGCACGCACGCACGCATGCACGCACGTACGCACGCACGTACGCACGAACGCACACTCATTTCAACATTCATTTCAATCTGTTGAACAATACAATTGGACAGACAAAAATCCATACAAAGCAATGTGTTTCTAATGATACGATACGATTACACACACAATCCAAGTGTACTATCACTCAAATTAACGTATGGAATTAATGGAGAGTATTGCATACAGTGATAAAAATACGTTTTACAGTTAAATTAGTAAAAATGTCTATACAATAACAAATATAACCAAACTCGAAATGAGACCACTATATCATTTTACATGCAAGCACTGCCTTATCGAAAATACCTCTGATAAAAAGGGTCTTAGATGTATAAACAAGGTTGAACGCACTAAGTCGTTATTGAAAATGGACAAATGCCTGGGAACAAATAAACAAGCTAACTTTCATTTCCAATTTAGATAATACTCATGTGATTTGAAACTAACACTGATTTTATCCCGTAAGGTAACTATAAGACACCGTGTTTTATTTTCCCCTATGTTCATCATTATCATTACACAACCATAATAATAATAATTACATAACACTGTAGATTAAGTATGGATTAAGGTTTAGACCGAGATGTGTTGGTTGTGGTGATGAATCATAACATTAACAATTTGTACAAGTAATTAAATAAAGTAAATAAAATAAGGGTAAGGGTTAAAATAAAAAAAAAACGATCACTTACCATGGTTGTTGTAGATAATCCTATTGAAAGAACGTCTTACAGGGTAAATAGCTGGTTTTTGTTGCTTATAGTCACGGCACATTCACTTTCTGCGTTTTGTTTGTAAATGAATAATATAAAGTACTTAACGCTTTCTAACAATCATTAATATAAAGTAATTATTTTCAGAATTACCCAGGCACGTAACCACAATAACAACCTTTCATTATGCAAATACCTCTAACGGATTTTCGGAAAAACACACTAATTACTAATTACATGAAAGACAAGCACACCTTGAAACTTCAATAATTGTAAAATAAAAACACAGCACTGATTTTAGGTTAGTAACTTTCAAACCGGGATTCCATCAACAACATAAAATGAATTCGCCGTATTATGAACGCACAATCGAAGATATTTGAGATTTTGAGTAAATTATTATTGCATAACACCTGAAGATGATGATGATGCAGTCGTGGTAGAAGATAAAGAAGACCAGTCTGAGAGTAGAGTCAAGGTTAATACTAGTACAGACACCGAGAAGTCAAAGGAACAACTGAAGATCTAACGATGCAGAGGAGGATGCTGTTGATACATGAGATGTAATCTTAAAAATAGTATTACTTATAATAAATTATTAAACCCCATTTACCTTTTTATTTCCGGTAATTAATAACCAAGATGCTTTGATAGAAGTCGATTCAGTTCAACATCTTGAATCTAGATCGAGATTGATCTGATTCAGATGATCTGATGGATTAATTGATTTGATTGATTAGAACACAAAGACAAACACAGACACAAAGACAAACACGAACACGAACGCGAACGTGAACGCGAACGCGAACACGAACTTGTACTTGAATCCGCAATTACACATTCATAAAGAAATAGAAAGTTTGAGGAGCGTGTGATGTGACGGTAATTGATTCAATGTTATGAAAGAAAAGTTATTCCTCGTAGTAGTAATAAGTTGCTTCAATAGCTACGTAAAAGGTTTAAAGTGAGCTTCAAACGCACGTACTGCAAGTGCAGTATCGTTTTTTGAACTAGCATATTTTGGCCTCACAGACTTCCATGTGTGATACATACACATATTTTAATATTTATACTGAACTGTAACAATCAATATCACTTTCTTTCTCAATTACAAGACGTCCGCCAACAATGAAAACTAATTTCCTTAAAGATATCAAAAATTGAAATCCAGATTTTCGTGATAATCCTGTTGAATTTGCGTTGTCTCGTATTGGCTGTGTTGGGATAGATAAATACGTTTGACCAAGATAAAGTAATCCCTATTTTGATGTCTACCAAAACAGAAATGGTGTCGAATTTTATTCTGTTTATGACAGGCATCATAAATCATTATTGAATTCTTGTCCAAGTCATTAGGAGATGTTACGTCATTACCATCGCACGTTAATACAGTAGGTCTAATTAGATAATATTTTTGACGCCAGCTTGTCTTAATCCAGGTAAAATGTGTGCAAACAAAAGGGGATGCACTAGCATACAACAGGAAAACACACTTGAACCTACCTTTTTTCTTGCCACCAACGGTTTCCTGGGTCGATTCTTAAATGTAATGTTCCAAAACACCACAATACAGCTTTTACTATTCGGCACTTTGATTTTGAAATTTTTACTAAATTCCACCTCGAATATTGTTGCTAAATTAAAATAAAGAAATCTTCCCACTGTTGGAATCAACTTTAGTTTGCTCTCTAATTCAAATACAACTTCCATCCTCTCTTTCTTAATTGACATATACTCAAATTAGATTATGAGAGTCCGTCACATAAATAACAGAAATAGAAATAGAAAGTAAATCACTCCTTAAACCTTTAAAAGTTTCACGAAATCACTATTCCTTTCTTTTGCTACCACCAAACCGCTTTCAAGAGCTCTAAGCTGGCGACGCATGCCCTTTTACTTAAACATAAATTTAATAAATATTTATTTATACCTTAAAAAGAAGTAATCACAAACCATACGAACCCGACGTCACCAGCATTAAACATGTATGTAAATACTATAAACTGGTGACACGTAATTTATAATATTTAATAGAAACAAATGAGCTCAAAAATCTTCCTTTAAAACCAATCAGCATTTATATCTATTGTAAACCAAAATAACAATAGGCACTTGAATATTTTTACCTTACACTCGCAGGACGCACGGTCGGCACGGTAGCTGGCCGCTCTCCACCAATTATGTTCCTTACAACACCCTAAATTCTACTACATTAGCTGATGGCTGGATAAGATTACCGTCAGCAACGCTCTACCTACGTAATCTCTTGGAGTATTGCAGGTACGTCCAGAAATAACATCCCAACACGGTTCGGGAAACGGGATAGTAATCCCTCTAAACTTCACCACTCTACACGTTACTCAGATACACGGACATACGGAACGTTAACTTAACACTACTGCTCTACCACTGGGTATTACCATACGCACGACCGACTCAACTCGTGATCCTTCACCATTTTAAACTTCACGAAGGATAACCAATCAAAAAACTGTAATTTTCGTAAAAACGATCTAGAAAATACGTCATTGACACCAGTTCGCCCCATTAGGCTATCACGCAAAAAAAAACATTCGTAATTTAGAACTTAAAATCTTTATGAAAAAGAAAAAAAAACGTAATTTTTTTTATGATTGTGGACCTGAACAGGCTAAATAAGGCCTATCGTGCTAAAGCACTCAGGAACACTTAGGAGGATGGATAGAGGGATAATGAATTGCCAATAGATGCCTATGAACAGCTACCTTAAATTTTCTCATATCATAAGTGAGAGGAAAACAAGAACTAGGGAGATCATTCCAGAGTTTAGAAGCCGTGTAGAAAAATGTGGATTGCGCCCGTTTGGTACGACAAGTGGAGATTTGTACTGCATACTGATGATGTGAATGAGCGAACCGAGTGTTTCTCGCAAAGATAGCCGGAGATGGTATCAAAGAATGTAATTCACCAGCACAATAGCCGTTGTAATAACGATAATACAAAGAAAGAACTGAAACCATCCTTCTATGCTCAAGGGACTGTATGTGAGAAGTTAAGGACGGGTCATTTATAAGCCTAATCGCTCTCTTTTGAATACGATCAACGATATCGAGAGCGTATTGGGGAGCACTAACCCAAAGGTGAGAATTATATTCCAGATGAGGCCGAATTTGGGCCTTATACAGCAGAAGGAGTTGTCGAGAGGTAAAGTACTGCTTAGATCTACACAAAAAGCCTATTTTACGAGCAGCTGTTTTGGTAGCTGACAGAAGATGGTCAACCTATGAGAGATTTGAAGATACAGTCATACCCAACAGAGTAATAGAGTCTGAAAACTTAAGAACTGAGCCATTCATACTTACAACAGGAAATGATCGATCTTTTTGGCGGACATAAGGCTACACAGAGTTTTGTTAGCATTAAATTTAACTAGATTATTGCTTCCTCATTCGAGAATACGTTGAATGTCTTTGTTGATTGAATTTGTCATTTCAGCTTTAATTTCTTGATTTGACATAGAAGGTGGATTATCACTATGAGTAGACTGAGATGAACTACAGTGAAGAGTGCTATCGTCAGCAAAGCAATGGATGGGATTAGTTGTTGAAGAAATAAGGTCGTTTATGTACAGCAGAAAAGTGTAGGCGCTATAACGGATCCCTGTGGTACGCCCGCGTTAATGCTAACTTCTTTTGAAAAAAAGCCATCAACTACGAGACGTATTCGTCTTTTATCAAGGAAACTAGAAACCCAGTTGATGAGCGTATCATTTAACCCAAACGAGGTGAGTTTGGCAAGTAAACACTTATGCCAAACTTGGTCAAATGCCTTTGAGATATCTAAAGCGACTACAACTGTTTCACCGGACTGCTCTACTGTATTGTTCCAAACTTGGGTCACATATGAAAGAAGATCGCCTGTTGAACGACTTTGCCTAAACCCATATTGGTGGTCACTAAGGAGTTTGTTAGTTTCAAGGAACGTGAGCAGTTGCTGATTGATGGCTTTTTCCATGATTTTAGACAAAATGGAAGTGATGGCAATTGGTCTGTAATTTGAGGGATTGGTCTTATCACCTTTTTTGGGAATAGGTTGAACGTTTGCTAACTTCCATGATGAAGGGAATTCCCCAGAAGATATAGAGATCGTATAGAGCTTAGATAGGACTGGTACTAGTTCGGGGGAACATTTCTTTAAGACAATAGCTGGGATACCGTCTGGGCCAGTCGCCTTATTGAGATGAAGCCTACTGATGATCGATTCCAAGAGCTTGTACCGAAAATGAATTGGTTTCATAACGTATGAAGAAGAGTTGACTAGGGGCACATCTTTTCCACTCTCATTGAGACACGAGTTTGATGCAAACAAATCCACAAAAACGTTGGCTTTGTCTACAGAATCAGCAACTACCGATCCGTCAATAAATGTCAGGGGGGGAAATGAAGATGTTCGAAAGTTTTTACTAATGGCTTTTGCTAAAGACCAAAATTTACGACTGCCTAAAGGAGATGTAGCTAGTTCATTGCATTTTCGTTGTTCGAACAACTTTTTAGTTTTAGTGATGACACTTTTGCAGATATTTCTAGCACCAACGTATTCTACATGACTGTCAACCAATTTATTAGATTTCCATTTAATGTAACATTTATTTTTTAAAGATATTGCATCAGAACAAGCCTTATTGAACCAGGGTTGGGAACGTGAATGACCTACACGGTACTGTTTTTTCGGAATGTATAACTCCATTCCCATAGAACTAAATACGAATACTGTACAACAACTTCTAATAAACTAATTCTAATAACCATACACGTTTTGAATGCACGGTTATGCATTACTGTAAAATCATAAAGGTAGAGTTAAAATTCGTAACCTTCATAGGTTGACATATTGTGATTGGGTTTTTTTTTATTACTACTTAGTCTCTCCTGCGGTTACTAATTATATTTTACCAGATTTCTATTACAAATGAGCACAGCAGCAGTCCGCGCCGAGAAAAGTCTGTGTTTATATACTTTGAAGCCATATTTTATTTTTTCTATATTTATTTTGTTATTAGAATCACGTACTTTAAGTTTAGATATTTAGTTTATCTAGAATTGTGTCTATAGGAAATATAAGTATAAACCCCTTCTGGTGTATTAGTAGGTGTAACAAAGAGGTAGCCAATTATTGAACCGCAGATCCCAAATTTTAACCTAAAGCCGCGGAAACAAAAATAATTGTGTGACAGAATCGCACATTATAACCGTATAGCGACCTTTCTTTTAATCTAAGTAACTATATAGCGAATTTAAAAATGATGAAATATATTTAAAAGAATATCTAATGCGATACGGCTTTAAATATAGAATAGGTACAACCTTGACGTTATAATGCTAATCGCCGTTAGTAAAACACTGTGACATCAGGGTGTAAGATGCCACAACGTTGAACCATGTCACAGTACAACATTTAAGGACATTCTGGATTATTTGGCTTATTTCGCACTATTATGACCCTATCATATATATATATATATATATATATATATATATATATATATCATATATATATATATAGAGAGAGAGAGAGAGAGAGATGATATTAATTAAGCTACATATCAGCTTTAGAACAATATAAGTTCAGATTAAAAGAGACATTAAACATAAATTAATTACGTTGAATTTGAGTAAACATATATGTAAAGCGCAAACTGTATAGGTGCAAATCAACATAAAGATGTGAATATAGAACATGTTGTTAGCTAGTTATACCATATTTCATAAATATAAAAGTGGCTAAACAATGTGATTCTTCATTTTTATAGTTTCCGACCAGCTTCGGAGTAGTAAAAATATGTATTCCATCTATAAAATACATGTATTCCAATTTTTATAACAATATACTAGTTCAGTACCATAATATGCTTTCATTCTAAAACAAAATAAGATTAAATTGTATCAATTAATGTAAAAAGTGTAAGTTGGTGACAACAAAGTTTACAAGATTCATAGAAATTTTTAATTTTAAAAGTGAAATTGAACAAAGATTATGTTATGAACTTACTTAACAGTGTGTTTAGGAAGTGTTACAACATAAATGAACATTCCAGTTGTGATTTAAGCTTAAAAGGACTTGAGATAGAACTTATTAACATGAATCATAAGTGTTTGAGACTAATGAATTCTTGTGTATTTTGGGACAAAGAATCCATTTCTGTTTGTACTATTCCTGTAAAAATTAGATTAATTTAGTTATAAGTAAATCTATATATGAAAATTTGCATATTAGTCATAATTTGTGTAACATAAGAAATGTCAAAATAAATGCGTCATGTGGGGTACCTATAGATAGGGAATTTTGTACAGAATGCAATATACTTTTAAGATCTATTTACTTATAAGAAAGTTATCAGTAAAAATAGTAATTTGTAAACTGATTAACCAGAAGAAATCTTATGTTTGTATTGGCAATATTGCTAAGGTGATTTGGTTTTGTTCACAAGCAATTTTTGTATCTTATAAATTTTCCAAAGTGTGAACATGTCACTTGATGTGCACATGATTAAAATTTTAAGATCATCCAGGTGGTTCGTATAACCCTTAAAAATTATTATGTAATTAAACAAGTGAAATTCACTTTTATAATAAAATTAAGGTTAACGTAATTTTAGTTTCGGGTAATAATTTTGTGTCGTTTATTTGAATGTAAATAAAATTATTTCAATTATTGCATTACAATTAAAATTATTTTAAACAAATTGCCTTTATATTATTATTCAATTGAAATTAGAATTGAAAGTGCAAGTTATAACAATTTTGGATGCTGATAAAAATTATGGTATTCTTGAAGATAAAAACCTAAAAGCAAATTATCATATTTATAAATATAATAAATAAATTAATGTGTTTTTGGAAAGTGACAGCAAATGTTTGTGCATTATATATTTTGCATATTGGTGATGCATGGAATTTCCACCGATGCAGTAAATATTAGTGCAGCATATCCACAACTTGCTGATGCTGTATAGAACTTGCACCGAGGGAACAAAGATACTGGAATTTGAATTACATCAGAATTGGAAAATGAGCCAGCTGTAAGAACAGAACATTAACTGTAAGTCTATGAATCTTAATTATTATTTGGGGTTATGTTGCATTTTATTAGAGATGTGTATTGTGTAAAGGATACAAGTTTATTATGTGCTAAACTGGAAATAAGTCGATCATTTATTGATTTATAGTAATTCATTATTATACTAAAAAGATAAAATATACCAAAATTAAATTAATGGATTGTTGAGTCATGATAATTACACATCTTTTTAAGTCAACTAAATTCACATGCGCACAACGTGGTATATATTTTCATCTGGTAGAGGATGTTTGATTAAAAATAAAATTTATACAATTCCAGAACTAAATAAAATCACGATTAAACTTTATGATAAAAAAGAAACTTACACAAATGTTTAATGTTTTAATTTTTACAATAAACTATATATTGATCCCTATCCCCTTTGAGAAGCTAGTTGAGGCAAGTTACATAGACATTTTTTTTTTATGATTGTGGACCTGAACAGGCTAAATTTGGCCTATCGTGCTAAAGCGCTCAGGAACACTTAGGAGGATGGATAGAGGGATAATGAATTGTCAGTAGATGCCTATGAACAGCTACCTCAAATTTTCTCATATCATATGTGAGAGGAAAGCAGGAACTAGGGAGATCATTCCAGAGTTTAGAAGCCGTGTAGAAAAATGTGGATTACGCCCGTTTGGTACAAGTGGAGATTTGTACTGCATACTGATGATGTGAATGAGCGAACCGAGTGTTTCTCGCAAAGATAGCCCGAGATGGTATCAAAGGACATAATTCCGCAGCACAATATCCGTTGTAATAACGATAATACAAAGAAAGAACTGAAACCATCCTTCTATGCTCAAGGGACTGTATGTGAGAAGTTAAGGACGGGTGATTTATAAGCCTAATCGCTCTCTTTTGAATACGAACAACGATATCGAGAACGTATTGGGAGCACTAACCCAGAGGAGAATTATATTCCAGATGAGGCCGAATTTGGGCCTTATACAGCATAAGGTGTTGTCGAGAGGTAAAGTACTACTTAGATCTGTACAAAAAGCCTATTTTACGAGTAGCTGTTTTGGTAGCTGACAGAAGATGGTCAACCTATGAGAGATTTGAAGATACAGTCATACCCAACAGAGTAATAGAGTCTGAAAACTTAAGAACTGAGCCATTCATACTTACAACAGGAAATGATCGAACTTTTTTGGCGGACACAAGGCAACACTGGGTTTTGTTGTCATTAAATTTAACTAGATTATTGCTTCCCCATTCGAGAATACGTTGGATGTCTTTGTTGATTGAATTTGGTCTATGAGTAGACTGAGATGAACTACAGTGAAGAGTGCTATCGTCAGCAAAGCAATGGGTGGGGTTAGTTGTTGAAGAAATAAGGTCATTTACGTACAGCAGAAAAAGGGTAGGCGCTATAACAGATCCCTGTGGTACGCCCGCGTTAATGCTAACTTCTTTTGGAAAAAATCCATCAACTACATGACACGTATTCGTCTTTTATCAAGGAAACTAGAAACCCAGTTGATGAGCGTATCATTTAACCCAAACGAGGTGAGTTTGGCAAGTAAACATTTATGTCAAACTTGGTCAAATGCCTTTGAGATATCTAAAGCGACTACAACTGTTTCACCGGACTGCTCTACTGTATTGTTCCAAACTTTGGTCACATATGAAAGAAGATCACCTGTTGAACGACTTTGCTTAAACCCATATTGGTGGTCACTAAGGAGTTTGTTAGTTTCAAAAAACGTGAGCAACTGCTGATTGATGGCTTTTTCCATGATTTTAGACAAAATGGAAGTAATGGCAATTGGTCGGTAGTTTGAGGGATCGGCCTTATCGCCTTTTTTTGGAATAGGTTGAACATTTGCTAACTTCCATGATGAAGGGAATTCCCCAGAAGACATAGAGATAGTATAGAGCTTAGATAGGACTGGTACTAGTTCGGGGGAACATTTCTTGAAGACAATAGCTGGGATACCGTATTCTGCAAAGAATGAATTAAATAAATATTATGTGCAGTTCCAAATAGTTAATTGATGACAAAATTGCTTTAAGGAATTTGGTTAAAACATGTTCAATTTTTATAAAATAGTGACATGGATAGTTTTAAATAAAGAAGATCGTAACTGCAAAAGGAACGTAAGTATAAAGTAAAATTAAATAAGTGTAATATAACAAAGAAAATGGCGTTTAAATCTTAATCCTTTAACAAGCTACAGTATAAAGAATTATTTAGGTATTAGTATTGGGTTAAATAAACCGTGCTGGAAACATTTTCCGTAATAAACGTTCATAAGTGGAAAATTGACAATACGAAGATTAAAGTATTGATGGGTGGTGTAAATGTTATTAAGCGTCAAATAGTATAGCCAAATTGGGGTTGGAGACGGAAAAAATTGTTAGAAAGCTGATTCCGTCTGGAATATGTTCCTTGAATCCCATTGATCTTCTCCAGAAAAATCGCCAAAAATCTGATATGAGGAACCTCTTTAAATTTTGAGAAAAAGACCATATCTTGATTTCTCTCGAAATGGCTATTCCTCGAGAACGGATTCTCATAGAATTACGCCGTTTGCACTAAAATGCGAGAATAAACTACAATGACATTTTTACAATAAAAGCCAAGAACACCCTTAACAATGGCCGCCATATTAGAAAACCCTAAAATGGCCATTACTGCGGAACGGACAGTCATAAAATTGCCGTTTGCACTATAATTTAAGATTTGCATTAGAGAATAGATTAAAACATTTTTTTCTAACTGTAACTCAGACTCTTGTTTTTTAGAAAAATCGGTCGTCATCTTGGAGTTTTTGAAATAGTGATCACTCGGGATCGAAAATACATAGACATTCTATTTTCGTTATTTGTTTTTATTTTCTAATCAGATCATATTTTAAGGTTAAATGTGTTAAAAACAATTATATATATATATATATATATATATATTATATATATATATATATATATATATATATATATATATATATACAATATATCGTGGTATAGAAAAAAAAACAGGAATTGCAATAATAAGCGTTCCTTAAGGTTTCCTCCTTCCGTAGTGAAAGCCCCACTTCGTTTCACATCTACAATATTTTCGCGTTCCCAACCGTCTTCGAGATCACCATCGGGGCAGTGTTCCTCAGTGATTGGTTTACTACGGTTCAAACACGATTCGTCACCACATCTACCGCACATTGAAGTGCAAGGCAGACCACTTCGCCATATGTTTAGTTATACTACCTAGGCCATCATGTAAGTCACTGTACCAATAAAATTTCCTAGCTGTGGTGGAATTAATTGGAACTAACATATACACGGCACTTTGGGGTTGTGTCAGGGCAGAGATGAGTACTAGTAGATCATAGTCGGCGCCTGCGACGACAGCTACTCGTTTTAATTCTCGCCGTTTCAACAATCAAGACATCCGCGTCACTTGATGCCTGAAAAACTGGGAACTGTGCTTTCTTGAATTCTAACGAAACGAGGTTAAGGAAACATTTCTTGTTCTCAACGTTCGACAAAAATTGAACTTTTGGAACAGTCACGGCGTTCGACGAAGTTACTTTTCAACCCTCGCAGCTGACTTTCCTGCAGCACTGCGCCTTTCGTACTTGGTCCATACCCGTGAAAAACTACGGTGACGTTTCTTCCGTAATTACGAAGAACATAGTTAAAGTAGGCTTTGCATACGTCACCGTACGTTGCGGGGCGGGGCCAATGCACACGGTGTAAGAGATCTCCACCGTCGAGAACAAAGTTTGGATTTTCAGGCAATTCATTGCTGATCTTACACATCTTTTCTAGAAAATAAAACTTCATTACTTACCGCTAAACAGTTTCACAAATCTTAGTGTTGAGTTGATGAACACGTAAATCTTCACTTGCTAACAGTATATTTCACTCCTCTGAAAGGTTTTGACTTCATAAAGCACATTAAATACAACAGAGACAACTCTCAGATCATGCAGAAATAGACAGGCAGAACGCTCTGAAATCGCTGTTGACAGACAGGCGCCAACTTGTCGCGCAGCTCACCAGCGAGAAGCTGCGACCAGTGCGGCTCGACAACAGTCACCGAGACGGAGCCTTCCAATAATTATATTTAAATCGTATCAACTTCAAATAACTATTTATTAATGAGAAAACTTGTTTTTTTTTCTAAAACATTACACACAACGGTTTAAAAAAAATTGTTTTTTTTTATGAAATCTGACTTTTATTGTAAGTGTATGGTTCTAACTGGTTCTCCTGCAAAAAACATGTATTTTAGTACTAATGGGGTGTTTTTTTACGGTGTGGGACGTTTCGCCGCGGCCGGTTCGTCGCGGCCGTTTCGCCGCAGGGCCAGTTCGCCGCTGGCCGTTTCGGCGCGAGCCGTTTCGCCGCCAACCCAACATTATTTTATTGCATTCAATTGAACACTAGCACATACCATCTTACATTTTTTTAAATATATCGTATAAAAACGTATTTACCAAATTTTAAACCTTACTAACCATTATTTCTAATGAGATAATTATCATTAGGACACTCATTAAGTGACGACAGAATTTTAAGAATTGTGAGAGAATTTAATGACAGAACAATTTTAGAATATTTGCGTTCAATCGCCCATAATTACCAATTTCATTAATATAATGTAGGTATTATATGTATTTAATGTCATTATTTGACGTATTGTAGTATTTACATAGAAAATAATAAACATTTCTTTTTCGAAAATATGTATCTTTATTTGGAATGGGCATTTTATGAACTCATTTCTACTGCTTTTTAGAAAAAAAATAGTTTTTTAGAGCGTAATTTATATATTACAATTTATAGATATTAAAAAAAATTATAATATAAACAAACTAAAACAACATTTTATACAGTGTGTTAATTCCGTCTCTAATAAATTCATATTTCCCTATTAAAACATTGAAATTTGGCCACCCCGTACTTTTGGCGGCGGAACGGCCGCGCCGAAACGGCCAGCGGCGAATTGGCCCTGCGGTGAAACGGCCGCGGCGAAGGCAAACCAGCCGTGGCGAAACGTCCTACACCCCTTTTTTTAAGACTGTCTTATCCCGAAAAATGTCATTTTTTTTAAATCAGGATGCGGCTAATTTAAGGAGGTTGCCTATGTCAGGCGATTTTCTGGAGTACTGGGGGAACTAAAGAACATATTGGAGAAGGAATCAGCTTTCTAACATTTTTTTCCGTCTCGGGACAAAATTAGGTCTAATATGCCTCTACCAAAAGAAGAATTCGATCTCGATGTGCTACATTAACGGGAGTTATTGGCATATCGCGACAGTGAGCCTTGGTGGCCGCCTAGACGTTCATTTATTTTTCTCGGTTTGTTTAAACAAACATTTTAGTAAGAGTATTGATATTCATCCGCTAATGTGTTGTATTTTTTGCATGATGTAGGAGATATAAAATAGATATTATGAAATTGGTATCATTAATTATTCGTCGCACCATTTTTGTTTAGTATATGTATTAAGCGGGTTCAGACATTTTTCTTAATTGCAAAATTACCTAGTTAACGTAATTTAATTGAGAGTGTTCAACGGAAATAGTAGTTAAAAAATATTTATAGCTATAGTCTTTGTTGTTTTTAACTACGAGAGTAATTAGAATAAGGCATCATTTAAAAATTCAATTTACGTACGTTCTGAATACAACAATTATTCGGAATACTCATTAAGGCGAATCGTTCATCAAAATTATTTTCTTCTATTTATTGCATTTATTTGTTTTACAGTTCATGGAGCTTAAAAATAAACGCTTTACGTAATTAAAAATTGCGTAATAAGTATTAGTTCAAAATATTTGGGTAAATGAAAGCTAACTTTGTTTCATATGTAGTAATTAATGAATTATAGATACAGATTTACCGAATTAAACATCAGTTTAGGCTTCTTTAACACATATTTGAAATACGATCAATGTTATTCAACTTGTATTGCTTATCGAAGTATGAAAGTGCATAAAAGTTTTGGTGAAAAGTATTACGTAACGCTGATACTATTGATCAACTTTTACGTTTTCCAAAATGTAATCAGAGAGGGGTTGTTTATTATTTTGAATTTTATTAAATGTAAAGTGTTTATTCTGTAAGGTTATTTTGACGCATCATATATATGCAGTATGTTGATAAAGTATGTAACATATTTTGGATGTAAATGCAGTGAGTTTGCATGAAAAAAATTTCTAAGAATATTTGAATGTTGTTGAAAGATTTTTGTGTTGAAAGCACTAAATTTGGTTGAGAAATAATGTTTTGAGTATATTTTTATTGATACGGCACTGGTAAGAGACTATTGGTTTTGCTACTATGCATAAAAGACTTTGGATTGATGAAATGTTTGTAGACGTATGAGTGAGTGAGTTTATCATATATTGTATGCATAATTCGTTTGTAGAAGTTTGGTAATATTGTGCAATAATGGAAAATTTAATGCATGTTCAAGAATGAAGTTCACTAAATTATGCGGAAGGAGGATTCGCACACATGTGAAACAAAAAGTTGAGACATAATCTGGAGAATGTACAGAGTAAATGTAATTGCAATTAATGGTTTTTTGGGAGAGTTTTCAGTGAATTCAACATGGCTACGTTTATTTCGGATCGTTTACGTCTTGTTCCACTTGCAGAGATTCGACGCGGCAAAGAAACGTGTGAGATCTCGTTTGTGATAGGTGAATTTTGATAGTAGCGCGAAGATTTTGGTAATATGGCGGGAAAAAGTTATATAAGTGGGAGCCCAATTGAAGGGAGAGAGTTCAGATAGTTCGAGCAGAGCTTAAGTAAGAGTTGCGCGCGCTGTTTTTGAGGGGACCATCGGAATGGTTCAGTGCGGATTTTATTTGTGAAATTGTAGGTTTTGTAGGAATTAGTACAGATGACGTGTGGCTTCACCATCAACCAATGTTAAGACAGAATTACCGATGGTTGACCCTTTAGTTAGCGTGGCGCCTATTACGAGAGTGTTCCCGTGGGTAAATGGGACATCTCTTTTTCAGGTGACACTCAGTCTTTGTCGTGAAATGCCTTTTTGGAAAGAATTAGTGAGTGACGAGTTTCTCGTAATGTTCAAGACGAACAACTTTTTGCGGAATGTCTTAACTTATTTATATTAGATCTATTCGAAAAGAGGTTAGTTTATGGAGTGAGTTGGTGGGATCTTTGCGATTGCAATTCCAGCAAAGCGATTATGCTGAAAGATTAATAGAGGAAATTAAGCGACGCACCTGATGAACCGATGGGTTTTATATTGCGATACGCACATTATTTTCGCGGCTTAATGAAAAATTACCTGAAAATAAACAATTAAGAATTTCACGTAAAAATATCGCTCCTGTGTATCAGACTCGGTTAGAACTTACGAAAATTTTGACGATTAGTGATTTAATTAAGTATGGTAGGTTAGTTGAGGAACGTATACAGGCGATGGATAATTATGCACCCCCATTTAGACCGAAATCAGATTTAGAATTAGACTTAGCTTACGTACAAGAAGTAGAGAATGTAGATAGTCCGCGTAGTATAGCGAAGTGTAATGATTGTGTGATTTTGAATTTAATTAAAAAAAATTAATTAAATGTAGTGTTCATGCTGTAAGTTTATTTTGACGCATCATGTATATGCAGTATCTTGATAACGTATGTAACGTATTTTAGATGTAAATGTAGTGAGTTTGCATGAAAAAAATTTTTTTGTGATGCCGAATGTAAGTTGGTGTAAATAATACGCAATTGCAAAATAATAAATCGTTAGTTATCATATGAAAGAATATTTGAATGTTATAGAGAGATTTTTTATTGATACGGCACTGGTAAAAGACTATTGGTTTTGCTACTATGCATAAAAGACTTTGGATTGATCAAATGGTTGTAGGCGTATGAGTGAGTGAGTTTATGATATATTGATATTGTATTAACGTGCAGTAAGGAATATGTATGCATATTTTAATTGTACAAGTTTTGTAATATTGTGCAATAATGGAAAATTTAATGCATGTTCAAGAATGAAGTTGATAGAATGGGAGGGAGTCGCTAAATTGTGTGGCAGAATTCGCCCACATGTGAACTTTCACAAAAAGTTGAGATAATCTAGAGAATGTACAGGTTGTCCCATTTTCGTATGTTTTACGGGGTATCTCGCTTATTTTTTAGGTTAGAACCTTGCGGTTTTCGCGACACCGTGCTATTTTTTAATGAAACCAAATATGCACTAATCAAATTTGCCATAGCCATCTTAGTTTGTGTGCTACAGGGTGATTTTGGAAAAATTGCTTTTTCAGTCATCACCTGTAACTCTGTTATTGTCAGACATATTAAAAAAGTAAAAACTGATATATGTAGATTTTTTACGTAGAATCCAGTGGCGATACTAAGATTTTCTTTAGTGGTCACAGTTTTTGAGATATTGACATAACCTATTTTTTTTAATGGAACACCCTATATATTTTTTTAGAATCTTTTTCCCCTTGACAAAAGTGTTTCAAAAATAGAGCATAGTCTATATTTATTTTTATAAATAACGTGACAAAATGATTTTTTTCTATAATTTACATTGATAATAGTGGATAGCCGTCGGTAACCATGGTAACGCAAAAAACAAAATAATTAACGTTCTGCCATTACTTAGGTATTTGATTTTTGAAGTTTCTGCTTCTCTCAAATTATTCCTGGTTACATTTTCTCAAATTTAGTGCTGATATTTATTGTTATTCGTTGTTTTTGTTTATTGTTATCGTTCTTGTTCTTTTTGTTGTTTAATTATTTTTTAATATGGCTCGAAACCAAAAATTTGAAAACTTTGAGAAATATGATATGAATACCTGCTTCTAATGAAAACGCAGACCAGGCCTTAGAACTCTATCTAAACAGGTCAGTTAATCTTTACCTTAGAATTTGTATTTATGTTATATACCAATTTTGTCACATAGATATCCCGAAAGAAGACAACCCGACAGAAGAATATTTCAAAAACTAAAATTTAATCTTTGCCAACATGGATGTTTTCACAAACCTCGACCCCGAGTTTACAACAAAGAGAACGAGGAATCAGAGATCAACAGTTCTTCAAGCCACTCCTGAAACCTCGTGCAGGAAAATAGATGAAGAGACCGGTGTGTCTAAAACAACAGTGCAAAGGATTAAAAAAAAAAACATAAATTCAAACCCTACAAGTATAAACTTGTTTATCATCTGCATCCTGGTGATGCTGAACGTAGATTGGAGTTCTGCAATTGGTTTACAAATATGAAAACTCAGGACAATAATTTTGAAAAAAAATAATTTGGTTAGACGAGGCACATTTCACAAGTTTGGGAATTCTTAATAGACACAACTCGCGGTTTTGGAGTCAAGAAAACACCCACGTGATTTTTCCTAGAGAGCGTCAAGGCAGGTTCGGATTTAATGTCTCCTGATTTATTTTTAACCGAAAAATAGTTTACAAGATTTATGAAGAAAACCTAAACTCTAATGGATACTTACAAATTCTACAAGAAAAAAACTATGAACATTTTAGAAGATATTCCACTGGCTCAACTGAACGATATATTCCTCCAGCAGGATGGGGCTCCAGCCCACAATGCTAGAATAATACAAAACTGGTAAAATGATTTGAACCTACGACCTGTACTAGCAAAGTACAGGTCGTCGGTTCAAATCCTACTCGAGGTAAACTTTTTATTTATGTATTTAATAAAATTAATAATAATTTTTAATTACATATTTACCTTCGAACATATTCGTTCATAACAAAAACTTATAATGGCTAAATGAACGTTTTCCCAGGAGATGGATTGAAACAAATTGACCTGTTCGATGGCCACCACGATCACCGGATCTCTCGGTTTTGGATTTTTTTTGTGGGGGTATTTAAAGAATAAAATTTATTCAAGGCAATATGCCAACATGCATCAATTAAAAATTGCAACGGAAAATGCTTTTGCAGAATTACGAAGACAATCATTTATTTTGGGAAATGCTATTAAAAGAATTTATAAACTGTGTGAAACTTGTAGGAGACATAATGGTCTGCAATTTGAACAATATTTGTGATTAATTAATTATTTTGTTTTTTATCAATGTAAATTATAGAAAAAAATCATTTTGTCACGTTATTTATAAAAATAAATATAGACTATGCTATATTTTTGAAAAGCTCTTAGCAAGGGGAAATGATTTAAAAAAATATATAAGGGTGTCCCATTAAAAAAAAGTAGGTTATGTCAATATCTCAAAAATTGTGACCTCTAAAGAAAATCTGAGTATAGTCACTGGATTCTACGTAAACAAATCTACAAATATCAGTTTTTACTTTTTTAATATGTCTGACAATAACAGAGTTACAGGGGATGACTGAAAATGCAATTTTTCCAAAATCACCCTGTAGCACAAAAACTAAGATGACTATGGTAAATTTGCTTAGTGCATCTTTGGTTTCATTAAAAAGCAGCACGGTGTCGCGAAAACCGCAAAGTTCTAACCTAAAAAATAAGCGAGATACCCCGTAAAACATACGAAAATGGGACAACCTGTACAGTGCATCCCATTTTGGTGAGACAGCCAGATATCTCGGTTGTTGTTGAAGGTAGAACCTTGCGGTTTTCGCGGTCCTGTACCACTTTTTTGTGAAACTCAAGATGTCCTGAACGGATTTTTCCTAACTTCTTTCGTTCATAAGTTACAGGGCGTTTTTGAAAATTCACACTTTTGGGATCCCCTCCATATCTACGTAGTTTCTCAGCGATAATGTCAAATTGAAAACTTATCGCATAGAGAATTTTATGTACAATTCAGTAGCGCACTCAATTTTTTTTTCGGGGTATGGTTATGTAGATACGACTCAAACTTATGATTTTTTCAATGGAACACCCTGTACTTTATCACATCATTAAATTCCTTATTTTTTTTCCTTCAAAATAATATATAATATATAAACATACATTCTTCAAAAATGCTCCAAAATCACTAAAACATTGATTTTTAATAGTAGGCTATGGATATTTCATACAAAAAGAGTTCAAATTGAAGAAATACTACTTGTGACTTTTTCATGAAAGGAAGAAGAACAATACTAACACTAATTCACTAACAAGACACAAAACGTAGGTAACTAATAGCAACAAATAAATAGTAATAAAAAGTTCATAATGTAGAATAAGCAACTAATTAAATATTTACTTAAACTGTTTCATTTCGAAATTATTCGGTAACTTATTCATTGAATTGTTCAAATTGATGTCCATTTTCCCTAACACACAATTGACACAATTTCTTAATACGTCTTAATGCATTTAAAATTATGAAAGGCCGATTTTGAAAATTCTGGAAAACTGCCTCTGTTGTTGCACGAAGTTCTTCAATATTATTGTGCCTCTTAGCGTATATTTTATTTTTCAAAAAAACCCACAAAAAAAAGTCCAACACTGACAAATCAGGTGACCTTGCAGGTCATCTAATGGGTCCATTTGCTCCAATGTAATGGTCCTGGAAAGTTTCTTCTAAAAACGGCACAATCAACCTCGAATTGTGGGCAGGGGCAACGTCTTGTTGGAAGTAAATGGCATTAAGATAGGCAAGGGGAACATTCTCCAGGAATTCTGGTATTACTTCTTCTAAAATTGCCAAGCACCTATTCGCCTTCAAAAATGCGGTATTTTATTGATGTCCCCAATCGGAAACAGGCTACATTAAAACCAAATCAACCCTGTTGTTGTTGCTCAAAAATTAGGTGTTGGTTTTCATCATACCAGTGCCTTGTATTTTGCCTGTTAAATAAACCGGCACTGCTTATATGGGCTTCGTCTGGCCATATGACTTTACTCGCAAAATTATTGTCCCTTCGAGTTTGGTTCAAAAACCAATTACAGAAATTCACACGCCTCGCTGCATCACCAGGGTATAAATGCTGGACAATATTCACTCTGTAGGGTTTCAATTTGTGTTTTTTTAAAATCCTTTGTACCCATGATCGGTGAACGCCAGTGTCATTTTCTAACTTCGTACAAGAAGTCTGAGAAGAGACACGGACGCTGGCTAAGACATTTATTTCATCCACTTCATTGTTTTCCTTGTTATACGTCTTGGGTCGGGGTTTAGAATACGCACCACAATTTAGTAGATTATTCTTCAAACGAAATATCGTTGCTCGACTAGGTTGACGCCTCTCTGGATATCTAACGTTTTAAAAACAATATGTCATATAATGTCTTATTGTAAATTACTAGTTTACCTGTTTAAATATAATTCTAATGCTTTGTCAACATTTTCATGGCATTGATTGAAACATTGTACGATGTCATACTTTTCGTTGTTCTGAAAAAATCTTTCACAAATAATAATCCCTGTAATAAAACTTTGAAATCCATGGCACTCTATTAAAATTCAATGTTTTAGTAATTTTGGAGCATTTTTTAAAACTTCATGGTTATATATTATATATCATTTCGAAGGAAAAAAATAAGAAATTTAATGAGGTGATAAAATACAGGGTGTTCCATTGAAAAAATCATAAGTTTGAGTCGTATCTACATAACCATACCCCGAAAAAAAAATTGAGTGCGCTACTGAATTGTACATAAAATTCTCTATGCGATAAGTTTTCAATTTGACATTATCGCTGAGAAACTTCGTAGATGTGGAGGGGGTCCAAAAAGTGTGAATTTTCAAAAACGCCCTGTAACTTATGAACGAAAGAAGTTAGGAAAAATCCGTTCAGGACATCTTGAGTTTCACAAACAAGTGGCACAGAACCGCTAAAACCGCAAGGTTCTATCTTCAACAACAAGCGAGATATCTGGCTGTCTCAACCAAAATGGGATGCACTGTACATCGTAAATGTAATTGCAATCAATGGTTTTTTGAGAGAGTTTTCAGTGAATGTAAAAGTGAATTCAAGACGGATACGTTTATTTCGCATCATTTACGTATTTTTCCACTTGCGGAGATTCGACGTGTCAAAGAAACGCGTGAGATCTCGTGGTAGGTGAATTTTGATAGTAGCGCGAAGATTTTGGTAATATGGCAGGCAGAAGATATACAGGGTGTCTGTGTATTACACCGACAACGCATAACTGTAGATCAGAGGATAAAATAAAGATGATTTAGTCAAAAAAAGTTTTTACTTTTCAAGACATAAGCGATCAAAGTTACCATAAAATAATAGTTTTTTGCTAACCATTTTGCAACGACGTAATGAAACAATAAAATTTGGTACAGTTTCTTAGTCGGTTAAGCTGCTCCTTTTAACCAAATATCGCCCACTTTAGGTCATGGTCTCCTAGATTTTTACGACTATGACGTCATATTATCATTAAGAACTTTTCCATCGACACAATCATAACAATTAAAGGCTGCCATTTAATAGAACATTAATTTTTCAAAAGAAAAGCCCTCTTGCAAATTTTCGCTACAGTTAGCCATTTTTGAGAAAAAAACTGTTTTGTGAAACCCTGCAAATCGGAATAGCTATTAGACCAATGTTTCGTTATTTCGGCAGAATTCCCATTTTTAATTAAAAAAATTTCGATATACAGGGTTTCTATAAAAGAACTCCGGGGTTTTAAAAATTCATATATTAATAACTGTAGAAGATGCAGAAACGTAATTAATATCTCCGAAACGATTAGCTCATCAAGTTTTACTCATACCAATTGGGAATGTTTTAATCAACAGTTGGCAGCGCTGCGGAGCGTTGATCTTGAAACAACGTAGCGGCTGTCAGTGACTCAGTCCCGTCTGGATTGCCGCTCTATGGCGACGCCGCAACAAAAAGCTCAATGCGTTATTTGGCTTATAGAAACTAATTCTGTTGTTACTGTACAAAGAAACTTTCGACGTAATTAGGGTGTTGATCCGCCTACGGACAAAACAATTCGCCAATGGTTAAGTGCTTTCAAGGAAACAGGAAGTCAACGGGTAGGCCGCGTGTGTCACAAGTGAATGAGGACAGAATCCGAGCTTCATGCCTTCGAAACCCTAAGAAATCGTTAACAAGACGCAGTCTGGAGTTGGGATTACCGAGATCAACGGTTCATAAGGTAATTCATAAAAGACTTCGTTTAACTGCTTACAAGATCCAAGTGTTACACCACATTAAACCGGCAGACAAGATTAAGAGATTTGACTTTGCTGTTTCTATGCTACACAAAATTGAAGAAAATAATGATTTTTTTAAAACTGTTATTTTCAGTGATGAAGCTACTTTTCATGTGAACGGGACTGTAAACAGACATAATTGCAGAATATGGGGTTCGCAGCCGCCCCATGAGTTCATTGAGTATGAACGTGGCACGCCCAAAGTGAATGTTTGGTGTGGCCTTATGCATGATCGAGTCATAGGTCCTTTCATTTTTGTTAAAAGGAATATCAATGGTGATGTCTATTGTGACATGTTAGAGGAGTATGTTTTTCCTCAGTTAGATGACATTGAGGTGGAGAAGGGTTTAGTCCACTTCCAACAAGATGGGGCACCGCCACACTTCAGTATGCGTGTGCGTGAGGCACTTGACGGTCGACTAGGCAACAGATGAATTGGAAGAGAAGGACCTATTCCATGGCCTCCAAGGAGCCCTGAAATGACTCCGTTGGACTTTTTCTTCTGGGGGCATATCAAGAATCTTTTGTATGCGGAGAAAATCTGTGATGTTGGCCATCTCAGGGAACGAATAATCAATTGCGTGGCAACCGTCCCCCCAGACATGGGAAGAGATTGAATACCGTTACGATGTGTGCCGCGCCACTAACGGGGCTCATATTGAACTGTATTAATACGTAAAAAAAACTTGAAAATGCAACCTTTCCAATAATGTATAAAACATTTATAATCGTTTTTTTCTTCATTAAAACATTATGCCTCAAAACCCCGGAGTTCTTTTATAGAAACCCTGTATTTGTCGCTGAGAATAATCATTCTAAAATGTTGTTGTTGAATAATACTTTCATCACTGTAGCAATGTGGAAGAACGTATTTCATGTCAAACAAAAGATCTAGTGTGTATTTAAATAAATGCTCGCCTTTGCTCTATATATATATATATATATATATATATATATATATATATATATATATATATATATATAGAGCATTTTTTTAAAACCAAAATCGAAGGTGGTGATATATCTAATGTTTTGCCTAATCTGTCAGTTTAATTGTTTTGTTACTACAAGAACACACACTGAACGTCTCACATTTAAATTACGTTTTGCTTGTTTTTTGTTTCGAATAATCTAGTTACTATTCGAGAAAATGGAATATTCTTTTACGAACTAACCGATATGCATTTAATATTAGGAGAGTGTAGAATGAATTGTAGAAACAGCAGCACGAATGTGCGGAGAACAGACGTATTCCCCATCATTCCACATTTGCTGCAGTAGATAGACGGCTAAGGGAATTTGGGACATTGAAGAAATCCATTGCAGATGTAGGTCGCCCTCGGCAAGTTGACGTTGACACGAAAGAAGCAATACTAAACGCCGTTGAAGAAAATCCAAGAGAAAGCTTGAGAAGACTGGCAAGACTATTTGACACACCAAAGGATACTGTTCACCGAACATTGAAAGAACAATTTCTACGGCCTTTCAACGAGTCCAAGAATTGCAGGATAATAGGTTTTTTGATAAAATTTTGTTTACAGATGAATCGGGTTTTACACGAAATGGAATTTTCAACTTTCATAATCTTCACGAATGCTAGAATAATTCGACCAAATTTCTTTCAACGCCAGATTACTATTAATGTATGGGCTGGAATCGTTGGAGATTTTTTAGTAGGCCCTGTTGTTCTGCCACAAAGATTAAATTGTCAGTCTTATTTAGAATTTGTCCGAGACGAAGTGCCAGCAATACTTGAGAATGTACAGTTAGAGTTACGCCGCGATCAAATTTTTATGCATGATGGAGCACAGCTACATTTTTGCCTCCCTGTGCGAGAATACTTAAATGCTACATATAGTGATAGGTGGATCGGTAGAGGAGCTGATGCACCAATAAAGTGGCCACTCAGGTCTCTTGACCTTACCCGAATGGACTTTTATCTATGGGGAGTTTTAAAAGAAAAAGTTTACGTGAATCCTGTTCGAGACCGCGACGATTTATGGCAGAGAATAGTAGCTGCTTCAGAAGAAATTCGGCAGAATACTACGTACTGTTCGCACAAGTTGGTTACGACGAGCTCAGGCTTGTATACGTTGTGAGGGCAAACATTTCGAAATTTGTTGAAATAAAGATTTATTTTTCTACTATTATCTAGGACAGTTGTTAATTTTTCTTCTTAATTACATACTTTGATTTTAAGCCACTTATGCACTATGTACCGTAAGTTTCATCAGCTGTATTAGTAAAATAAAAGTTAAAACCTTTATGTATTAACTATTACAGTGGTTTTTAGCCTTTTTGCAATGCTACTCAGATTTTTACAACAAACTTACCAAAATTTAACAATTTTTTTAATTAAAAATGGGAACTCTGCCAAAATAACGAAACATTACTCTAATAGCCATTCCGGTTTAACGATTTGCAGGGTTTCACAAAATAGTTTTTTTCTCAAAAATGGCTATCTTTAGCGAAAATTTGCAAGGGGGATTTTCTCTTGAAAAATTAATATTATATTAAATGGCAGCTTTCAATTGTTATGATTGTGTCGATAGGAAAAGCTCGGGATAATATGACGTCATAGTCGTAAAAATCTAGGAGGACATGACCTAAAGTCAGCCAGATTTTGATGAAAGGAGCAGCTTAACCGAGTAAAAAACTGTACCAAATTTTATTAAGTTTCATTACGTCGTTGCAAAATGGTTAGCAAAAAATCATTATCTTATGGTAACTTTGCTCGCTTATATCTCTAAAAGTAACACTTTTTTTCGCCAAATCGTCTTTATTTTATCCCCTGAATCTACAGTTAAGCGTTGTCCGTGTAATACACAGACACCCTGTATAAGCGAGAGTCCAATTGAAGGGAGAGAGTTGAGATAGTTCGAACAGAGGTTAAGTAAGGATCGCGCGCGTTGTTTTTGATAGAATGGTTCAGTGTGGATTTTATTTGTAAAATTGTAGATTCAGTATCACGCCTATAAAGCGGCTGCAATAACCCAAAAGGGGAGATAAATTATATATAGACATTCAGAAATAAATAGTGTATTGTGAGTTTAAGATAATAGTGATTTTCTTCAAAAAATGTAAAAAGTGCGAAAGCAGATTTGAAAATAAGACAGCAAATATTTTGTTGGCAGTGTTCAGTAGTAGAGTGTGCGACGATAATAATATAAAGAAATCCTAAAGTAACCCTTTAAGTAACCGAATTAAAAGTTTGTAAAATTTAGTTAAGACTGATGGATACGGTCGTCTATTGTGTTTTGTGCATTTGCAAATTTAAAAGGATTACTGTAAGCGGACCATATGGACTTCACTACATCTCGAATAAAGGATTAATTAACATAATGTGTAAAAATTAGTCTTAGATTTTGTCTAACAGATACAAGTACTATTATCTTTTAAGAACATTTTTTTATTGTCGTGTTAATCATTGTTTTGTGAGTAAAAGGGATAATCGAACTTTACCTATTTTCAATGTGTGTAGTATTAAGATTTTGGGGAAATTTTGGTCTATGAGCATTGATTTTCGCGGTGGTTTTTATTTAAACCATGTGTTGTACATATTTACATGCCAATTTGTCAATATATATCCAGTATTTAATTTATTTTGTTGTTTATTTGTGTCAGATGAGATAAAATTTGTAGCATTTACCTTAACGGGTTACATCTTTTGATAATTGAAACTAATCTTTGTTTATTTTGAGTTTAATGATTGATTTGAGTACGTAATAAGCCAGATCGATTCCAAAATTCTATATTAACTACTTCGAGTTATTTCACAGTCAATCAAATACCGAACACTAACGAAATATTTTTATTAAACATAAATTACAGATTTGAAGTATTAAAATTGAAACCTATTGATGAATGTCTAAATACGATTTTTAAAGATAAAGAATGAATAAAATATAAAGAAATTATGTGTGTTGAAAGCACTGACTTTTATTATTTTGATTCTTTTCTAGATTGGGTATTGTTTATTTAATTCAGAGTTTTATAACAGTTAGAAATATGAATTTATAGGTATACGAGGGATACTTAAAAAGTATTCAAACTAGAATTTTCATGCCTACGAGGTGTGTTCAATAAGTTTACGACGACCCGTGTATTTTGAGATTTTCTTAAGCTTTTGGATCAATTCATTTTCTTCCACAGCCAGATAGGATTAATTAAACATTCCACGTAGGACTATTTAATTTAGCAATATTTAAGATTGTGATGGCGCCTAGAGACAATATTTCGCGAACTGAGCTTTGTGAGTTATAGATTAATGGTAAGTGTGCGGTGTTTGAAACGACCTTTCAATCATTTTACTCCTTATATCGACCCCGCCCATTTCCAATGTAGCTGGCTTGGCAACCCGCTTACTTCGGTAAGCCTGCACGCCTAGTGCGCTTTAGATGTGTAACAATTCATGCAAATTTAAGTGTACTGTTGAGTTTTAAACCAAATATTTCTCGAAATCATAAAGAAGGCGAAACGGTTTGTGCTTTATATTTTATTATTTATGCAAATATTTGCTAGCGTTGCTAATATTTTTAAACTCTTACGTTTTCAAATTTCCTTAAGTATTGTGTATAAATTATTTCGATATTAATTAAACTTGTCTGACGTGTTTATCTATATTTTTAAGCACGTTATACATTTAAAGGGGAAATTAAGAATTTTTCTGTGAATTTAAGTTTGTTATTTACCGATTTCTGTGATTAGTCAGGAACTCTAATGCAACACCCAAGGATACTTTATCAACAAATTTAGATCGCAGTGGCGCCAATGACTTCGACTTTGATTTTATGGTAAGTGTAAGGTGTTTGAACTATTGTTTCTGCTAGTCTACGTCTTACAAAGGTCTCGCCCAATCCTTAGTGCGGTTTGAACGTGAAACGATCTTTCATACACAAAAGCTCAATAACTTTGTTCAATTTACTTAATAAAGGAAAAATAAAATTATTGTATATCTAAAAAAGTTTTATTTTGTTCTGGGTATGTCGATGATGAATCAGAATGTTTCAATAATTTATTGTAGAAAAAGATTAAATTACAGAACATTTACAAGTTCGCATAAGTGCAAAATCAATTATATAATATTTATAACTAAAACATTTAAATTGTAAAACTTCATACAATGTACTTAATGTGGTATGGATAAGGAAAAATCATGTTATTTCTTAATAAATTAGCAAATATAGATCACTCTAAAACATATTTGGAATATGTTAAATAACGTTATTAATTCACACCATAAAATTAAATTTATTTAATATTTTACAATAATAAATTTTTAATATACAGAAAACCTACTTACTTGGTCATTAATCAAAAAAATTTGAACCATCAAATACAAAGTATAAGTTAATAATTATAATCAAAACATGATTGATTTAATAAAATACAAGAAAAGATTACCCAAACGAAACAAAAATGAATAAAAATTCATATCATTCCCATGTATATTTCAGTCAATGATCAGAATGAATTGGAAAATTTATAGACCGTACAGGGCAACATTCATAAATAATACAATCAGAGCACTAGAAATTTTGGTCACAAAAAAATTTACTAATCGCACTTAAAACTATTTTTTAAGTAATAAGTAAGTTGCGTTTAAGTTATATTATTCTATGTAAAATAGATCAATTGCGAATTGATTCATTACAAAATACTATTAACTGGCAAAAGATCTACCTCAAACGTGTTTGATTAACCCTGCATTGGGATTATATGTAGTACTTATATATTCCCTGCCCCACTATAGCTGGCAACGGTACCAAATTTTGTTAGTCGTTTTTGTTTTAAGGCTGGATTATGCACCATTTATGATTCAGCACTAATAATTTGAAAGTGAGGTTATACGATAATGTATGTAAGTGACAGTTTACCCACACATTTAAGATTTAACACTTATGATGTAATATTTAAGAAAAGTTGGTTTAACTTTACCTTTTTAAATCAAATGTTAAATGAAAACTGTAATTAGTCACTCCCCGTTTATTTTGGGTTTTCCTTCTTTAAATTTGAAATGTTACATAAACCGCTCACTAAATTATTAGAATTATTATTGTTCTTTTAAATCTTAAATGGTGCATAAACCATCCTTTACACACTATGAGCAAGAGAAAACAGAAAATCCACATAATCTTATTTCTATGGCTGAATTTCTTAATAACAATACATGTAAAAATTTACAACTTATAAGAAACACATTGTTCTCTGAATTATACGACTTTATCAATACCAAAATCACTTATAAATTACATAATTTTTTAAAAACCGAATTCAACTATCCACTATAAATATCTAATCACTATCGACAGTACTACTATCATCACTATCAGAACTAACATCAGCTTTAATATTTTCTTCTTGCATTCTAACATATTTCTCATAAATTTTTTCCATTTTACTACAACCTTCTTGATAATTGAGTTTAAGTTTATTATTCATTTCATCATCTTGTAATGCGGGATCTTCATCTTTAGCAAAATCGCAATGTAAATCATACAAATCTAACTTTCGTTTTTTTTTCATAGCTTTTCCTAAACTTTCAAAACAATATTTAATTTCCGTTTTTAATGTATCTTCATTAATATTTAAATTTTTTATTTTTGCACATTTACGTAAACATTTATCCATATCATAATATGTCGGAAACTCTAACGTATTTCTGTATTTCTTATTTATTATACGATTGAAGTCCGGATATTTAGATTTATCGAAGTTTAATTTTGTATACAAAGGTCTTTCACTATTAGGATCTTCCTTTCGAATTTCACACATTTTTTCATAAATTTTTTTAGCACGCTCTTTATATTTGGCCGCTTGTAAATAGTACGAATTTTCTTCATCATCAAAATTAACTTCGGCTTCATCTAATTTCCTAATTTTATGACGAATTAATATTAAAGCCTTTTCTAATTTCTTTAAATGCAGTCTTTTTGGTCCAGAAAGTAAAACATCTGTTTCTGCATTTTTTAGTTTAGATTTCAAAAAATTAAATATTTCTGAAAATCTTAATGCAGCCATACGATTATCATACGTCACAGATTTATCTCTGTTAAGCATACACTCAAAATCTTTTAAATTACAATTTAAACGTTTTAATTTATGGTAGTGTCCCGTTACCTTAGGGATAACGTCATTAAAGCGTTCCCGTATATGTGGTATAGAAATTGCCTCAATACATTTCTCAAAAAATTGTGATAATTTTAGTTCTATAATATCTACTTCAGTCTTTGGTTCAGCTTCTTCATCTGCATCAGGTGTAGCTTGATCACTATCATTTTTATCTTTAACATCTTCGTTGATTTTATTGCGATTATTCTCAATTTCTGATTTTATAGGTCCATTTTCTCTTAAAACTGATGATTTTTCATCATCGGAGGAGTCAATACATATTGTATTATTTGAAGCACTTTGTAATTTTATTCTTTTTTTGGGTGGACTTGGAGGTGAAGCTTCATCCTCAGAAGATAACGTAATTACTTCCATTTTTAATTAAATAAATTTTAAATCATGTAAAATTATGAAAATGTAATTAGTATTTTTTGTAGGTTAGTTGGAAACACTCCTCTTAAATAACCGCCATTCGTGAAGGAAGTGGCTACATTACCACGATTTTAAACTAAATTGTATGTCAAAGCATTGTTTATACATTTTAAACAATGGTCAAAGCTCTGTTTATACATTTAACCCTTTAAGTGATAGAGGTAGCTATAGTAGCTACCACCACTAGCTAATCAAGGCGAAATTCCAGTGTGCCCTAAACGGATTTGATCGCTATGCTGTGTTTCGGTACTTTAAGTTCTACTGGTATATGTGAATACCGGTGCGCTGTACAATGCGCGTGAAAATCTACTTGCCTGTGTTTGATGGTATAGTAATTTTCACTAGTCAGAGCAGTTGTGTCACTAATATTAATACTGTCAGAGGACGCCTATGTTGTCAGATTGTGAAAAATAAAGGTTTGACAACTGTCAAATCTCAGCTACAGGGGTTATGTTTATTTTATCACGATATAGTAGATTTCGCAACTAGTGCGCTGTTTACACATTTCTTGGTGCGAGGTTGTTCTTTTTTACCCGAGGCGTAGCCGAGGGATAAAATATATGGCCGAGCACCAAAAAGGTGACAGCGCACGTGTTGTGAATACATTTGTTTGTAATCGTTCACATAAAATTAGAAAAAAATTAAATTTTGAAATATTTGTTGACAAATGTCAAATTAAATACATAAATAAAAAAGTTTATATATTTAGTTATATACCACTTTTCTCTTTATGTATTAAAAGTAACGATTACAAAAATATAATTTGTTATGTTATGTCAAATGTTTAATGTTAGAAATGCTTGACAACACTGGACAGAATTGTCAACCTAACTCAGTTCTATCTGCATCCTCTCATGCACAATAGGCGGGTTCTAAAGGTGGTAATGAAACAAAGTTAGTTAAGACGCAACTGCTCCGACTCGTGAAAATTGTTATACCAGTGTGCGTTACGAAACCACATGTTGGCAAAAAACAGGCGATGTTGTTTTTTGCTGTTGTGTTGTGAAAAAAGTTTTGAATGAAAATTACCAAATAAACAGGTAAGTGTTGTTGATGTATATACTAATAGCTAGAGTTAGTGTAGTAGTAAAATTTGTCCGGGTTTTAGAGTAAGGAAAGAAAGTCTCATAAAGAAACCAAAACATAACCTATCTTTACGATACAAACCAAAGTTTTTTTACTTTTTTTTCGAAAAAATATGGTATTCTTAATGAGATTCTTACAGAACTGTGTATTACCTTTGAACCTAGTGGCCGTAGAGTTTTACAAAGTTTTCAGACAACTTATTATAATCGCATAGATATCAACTACATGTTTCGCGGTATATATATATATATATATATATATATATATATATATATATATATATATAGCCAGTGTTGTAAATAAAAGTTATTGTTGCAGAATAAGGGATACTAATAGGAAACCACTAACTGGATCCCAATGGGAACAGTTTGCCAATGATTTATCAGATATAGAAAATTTGTCTTGCTCCGAATATGGCGGTGACTTAGATGTAGAGGACAATCTTCCATGGGTCAGTGGACCTTCTACGTCATATACACTGTGTCCGTAAAGTATGGAACAAATTAATTTTTAGCTAAACAGTCCATTTTAAGAAATAATCCTGAAACACGTCGATTTTTGATTTTAATTTACCGTATTTTAAAATAATAATCTAATATACAGGGTGAATTACTTTCGAGTAATAACGTCACCGCCATTTTTTTTAAATGGAACACCCCCATTTTGTTTCAATTTTCGGATTGCTCTAGCTGAGCTGATTCCAAAAATGTATCACATGTTGATTCCAATTGGTACAGGGTGGACAAAAATACAATAGTTTTGTGTGTGCTCATAAAGTAACGCATAACATTCTTTATTAGTTTTTTTTTTCAATATTATCAAAAATACTTGTTGTCTAGCGGCAATTGGTTTAAATGTAGTTTGTAATGTTTTGTTATATTATTAGATTAATAAAAATGAGCTGTTTTCAAACATGTTTGGTACATGTGGTCTAGCAGACAGAATATGAAAGAAATTAATTCTTATCAATTAAAAAAAAACATAATCGTCTAGTTTTTTGTGAAATGTCATTATTTGTTTAGTAATTTATTGATGTTCAGTGACAGTTTAGTACTACAATATTTATGGTATTCGTGAATGTTTTAATTATTGCTTGGATTTAATTTAAAGTAGAAATGAACTTAAGTGTAAAACAAAAAATTAATTTGTTCCATACTTTACGGACTGTAACGGTATAAACGGGTGGTAGAACGGGATTACAGATAAAATTGGCCTTTTTGCCCCGACTAGCCAGCGTATGGGTATGGGTATGATGTTGATGAATTTTGCACATCCAGAATAGTAAATCGTACGTAAGTCAAAATAGGGGATGAAGACGTAATTAGTCGGTTTTTGGGCGCCAGAATGTTTGGTAGTCAAAATAAGGGATGTCGTGCCAAAATTACGAGTACATAGCGTGTCTAAACATACAAAAACATACTCTTACCTATCCGCAATCAATCCCAGGTGTGCTGGACAGCAACTCAGTAAACCACCTGAAATAGGGCTTCAAAATAGCACTACACGCTTGTCAAATAAAAGCGTGATAAACACTCAATAAATTTACGTTACGTTACTACACCTCAGTGTAAATAATAAGGCGTTAAATAATAATCAAAACAAAACAAAACAAAGCTATAGAATGCACTCTAAATGAATTAATACTCAACTAAAAAATCCAATAAAACACTAAATATCATTAACGCTATTACTCCATAATAAATAAAAAAACTAACTTCGTTACGTTAAAACTTAAACTCATAAACTACCGGTAAACTTGCAATTTGCAAAAAAAAACTTTTATGTAACACAAAAGGGTTTTCACAGAATTAAAACAAATTTATAAAACCTAAACAAAGCTATAATAAAATAAAAAAATAAGATAAATATAAACATACGATAATGCGTATAAACAAAAAAAAGTACAAAGGCTTAAAGGCGACAGAATGTCTGGCCAGGGTTCTGCGTAACGCCGTTCTAGATTGCTTAATCTATAGATATATATCGTGGATTATGTAACCACACTGATATAGGGTCAATTGCCCTTTACTACTAACAAATAAAAAAAGTGTGAAGGCGGAGCGTCAGAATTATGATTAATTTCAATAACTAAATTAAAACAACAACTTAAATTAAGAGATACACGACTCCGCTTTCAAACCTTCGTTAACAACAAAAATAATTCGAGGTATACACACACAAGAAATCTTGAAAATATTAAAAAAAAAACACAATATTATATTACCTTAATGTCCTGTGTTACAATAATTGAAAATGATGACCAATGACTGCTATGACGGATACGGAATCTTCCTGCTCTGACAAATGATGAATGAAATTGTTGACTATTGTTCTTTTATACACAAACGATTCCTTAATTGAATTTCGGTAAAATGTTACTGCATTAATTAAAAACTTCTTTTAAAATAATAATTTGTGCGCTCAACTTGCTTGTTAACTTTTATCTTTCAAATAGTTTTATTCACATTAACAGTCCAAAAGGTTAATAACTTTATTTAAATAACTATAATTTTAATATACAGCGAAAGTTTCTTTATATTCCAACACGCTTTGTACGGCAAATAAGTGGCACTTCAAGAACGTTAATGTTAAAAAAAAATCCGCAAAAGCGATATAAACCAAAGAGATCACTGAAGCACTAATATAACACGACGATGATCTCTAGGTACTTAATTGCGTAAAATCGAAATCGGCACTAGGTATAATCCTTTGGTGGTTGAATAATTTAATTAAAATCCCTTGCACAGGTTTTCTTCAGAAGTAGCTAAACTACCCTTACACCCCAAAAATTTGTTCGTTAAACACCAAAAGGTCCAATATATCAACGTTCTAAATTACCCCTTAAAGCGTAACAACAAACGTCACCGTACTACTACTCGAGAGCGCGATCAGTTTCAGAATCAACCAAACTATTACCAAAAATCCATCTTGGATTTTTGAATCCCACCACTCAAAAAAAATCTCATCTAATTTAGTTCCACCAATTAAAAAACGGAAGGAGAAGATAAGTTACCCCCAACACATAAACTTCGTTTCCAATCGTAAGGGCTCGATAGTTTTCAAAATTTTAAACGTCAGCAAAATCGACGTGAAAAATATCCCTATATTTTCATTAAAGTACAAGCAATTAGTCCCACATTCTACCTCTACGATTCAAAACCAACATACTCAATATTAATCTGAACCACTATAACTAAGCGGCTTTATGTCGCCATCATGACATCATATGCATTTAAATCTACACTCTTTCTTTAAGTTACTTAATTTTTAAGGAAATCAAACGAAATAAACGATATTTACACTTATATACAACTATTTACAAATAATACGCTACTCAACATTCAATAAACGGGGAATAATAAGGAAAACAATCTAAATTACGGAATAATAATTCACAAACAAAAAAAACTAAAGCTCGCCACACACCTTCCCTAAAGGTCGCAACACACGTTAAACAAATTTAATCATAAAACTCAACTTGACAACAAAATTTTGACGGTAAATCGCTAGAAAATCGTGATCCTATCACAGGACACAGTGTACATATAAACGGTACCTGAACTTCCCAAAGAATTAATAGTACTAATATGTCTAAAAACAAAAGTGACCTGGTTGAAAATGAAGTAAGTCCATTTGATAATTCAGATGGCGACCTAATATTTGATCCTAATGATGACATTCCTAGGAAAAGAAGGAAAATATATGGAATCACTCATACGCCACCCTTATCAAGCGAAAATGACGAAGAAGTAGAGGACTTAGAAAATTCTGGTGATACACAGCAGCTTCCGTTCTAATTACCTGAGAGCACTTTTCTTGGTCAAAACACAATCAGCCTCCTCTGCTCTTCGCAAGTTTTCAATTCTCTGAAGCCGCTAGGGTCCACAACAATGATATAGACCCAAGTGATGTTTCCCCACTAATATATTTCAAACAGTTCTTTGATGAAAATATCTGTGAAACAATTATTAACGAATCAAGTAAACAAATCTTTACATCTTGAAAAAGGTGAGTTTTCGCCATTTTTGGGTGTTCTCATAGTAATGGGTTTTCACTGCTTGCCCACAATAAAATTCTATTGGTTAAAGGATGTAAATTTTGAGATGAATCACTGAGATGTTTACGCTAAATAGATTTTTAAAAGTACTTAGGTATTTACCTATAAACGACAACTCTAAAATGCCCGCTCGTGAAAGTCTAGAATTTGATAACATATACAGGGTGGGTGTCTTCTGCGTGTCTTCTTTGTTGCTCCTTAACTATTAGAGATATCAAAACCAATTTTGGTGTGGTGATACATGATCATTGGACCTACATTCTAAATATATTTAGATATATACAGGGTGATTGACAAAAATATGCCAACCCAAACCTGTTTTTTTAATGGAACACCCTGTATATTTTTGCATTTTTGGATTCACTGTTACATTTAGAATAAAAGTATAGAAATTTGTATCTGTATCATTAACCGTTCTACAGATAACGTCACTTTAGTACCAAAATAGAGTTAACTTTGGAACCACAATGCAACCGTTGTCACACGATTTTGTAAATCTGTTTATACCACCGACTATTAATAATAGTCTACTAACAAACAAACTGGGAATTTTTTCGAAAACATGTAAAACTATACAGAATGATTAACTTACGCGAAATGTAATTTTTCTCAAATTTTTCAAATGCAACACCCTGTATATTTTTTCATATTTCGGTTTCCCATGAAAAGTAGATACTAATTGATAATAGGTTTCATAGCCATAAGATGGACCTTTCTAGAGATATTGACGCTTTTACGTAAAAATATTCTCTAATACAAATTTATTATGACAATCAAATTCAACAAAACAAATCAGGTAGGCTAGCCGCTCGTAATAAAGAGGAACAATTGTATCTATTGTGTTGACGTTTGTATCATTAAAATATTGCTCCCTTAGTTTGTGTGTTTTTGGATTATCGTTTTGTCAATTTTTGTATAAAATAAATTTTTCCAAAGAAGAAATGGTCGATACGGTATTTATTTATGGGGAGGCTCAAAGAAATGCTTATAAATTCTGGAAGTGTGTGTTATCCCAAGCGCGCAAAAACAAGCCCAAATGAAGAAATTGAGTTTCAAGTTGTGGCATCTCTTATACAAATCCGCAAATTGGTACCAGAGAGCTAAGTACACACCTAGACCTAAATAGAAATACAGTTCGCAGCTTTATTAAAAACAAACAAATTGCATCCTTATCATATCGAGCAACATCAAGCTTTAAATGAAATAGGTTTTCAAAATCGTGAATCTTGCTGCCAATGGGTAACTACTAAACTCAATGAAGGACCCAATTTTGTTAATAACATTCTTTTTACAGATGAGGCAACTTTTCACAATAATGGCAATATTAATACACATAACTATCATCACTATTCAGATACTAATCCACATACCTTAAGAGTTGTTGATCACCAACATCTATGGTCAGTTAATGTGTGGGGTGGTATAATCAATTTTAATGTGGTTGGTCCTTTTTTCTTTGATGGGAGTCTTACTGGAGAAAGATATTTAACAGTTTTTGGAAAATGTCAAGGTAGATAGTATTCGTACGATGTGGTTTCAACTGGATGGCGCCCCTCCACACTATGCAATCTACGTTAGGCAATATCTCGATAGAAATTATCCGATGATGTGTATAGGACGAGGTGGTATGCAAAACTGACCAGCCAGTTCACCGGACCTTATGCCCCTTGATTTCTTCCTTCGGGGCCACGCTAAAGAAAAAGTTTACCAACATCCTTCCACCACAAGCGAAGACATGAGAAATAGAATTAGAGCTGCGTTTCAATCCATTTAATGTTGTTGCGAGTGAATCTTTCGTTTACTGAGCGAATTGCAAAGTGGTTAGCTAGGCGTGGTCAGCATTTCGAACATTTAATTTGAATATATGGTTTTATTCGTTTATGTTTACTTGTTCAACTTATTTTTAGTTGTAAAGAATTATTTTATTGTTTAGTTATTAATTAAGTTTTCCTATCAGTTAAAGAATTAGTTTGCCATTCGTATTTTCTTATTTGCTCTGGATTTGGTTTTATTTGTTCTTCTGTATGACAATATGTTCAAATAAAGTGTCAATATCTCAAGAAGGGACCGTCTTATGGCTATGAATCCTACTATCAATTAGTATCTACTTTTTACGGGGAATGTAAATGTGAAAAAATATACAGGGTGTTGCATTTGAAAAAATTGAGAAAAATTACATTTTGCGTAAGTTAATCATTTTGCATAGTTTTACATGTTTTCGAAAAATTTCCCAGTAGTTTATTTGTTAGTAGACTGTTATTAATAGGCGGTGGTATAAATACATTTACAAAATCGTGGTCACAACGCTTGCATCGTGGTTCTAAAGTTAATTCTATTTTGGCACTAACGTTGCGATATCTGCAAAACGGTTAATGATACAGATACAAATTTCTATACTTTTATTCTAAATGTAACAGTGAATCCAAACATACACAGGGTGTTCCATTAAAAAAAACTCATGTTTGTGTTGGCATATTTTTCTTAATCACCCTGTATATACCTAAATAATTTTAGGTGATCGTGTATTACCACACCAAAATTGGTTGTGATATCTCTAATAGTTAAGGAGAAATTCCCCGTCCACACAGTAGGCACCCACCCTGTATAACATCCGGCCACTCGTGAGTAATTTTAAATAAACCTTTTTTTCAGCTTTCCCCTTCGAGAAATCTTTCCACCGTGAAAAGTATGATTAGTTTCAAAGGCAGAACATCACTAAAACAATATATGCCGATGAAACCCATCAAGGGAGGGTTCAAAGTGTGGCCAATTACATGTGCAGAAACAGGTTATCTACTGACCTGGATATTTATGAAGGAAAAACCGTCAAACATCCAAATGCTGATAAGTTGGGTGGACGCGTGGTTCTGAAACTTAGTAAACATTTTGCTGGAAAAGACTATTGCATTTATTTTGATAATATTTTTCCACGTTGCCCTTGTTTCAAAAGTTACTCGACAAACAAATATTTGCATGTGGAACAGTTTGACAAACTAGGAAGCAGTTTCCAAAAAAATTTCTGTGCTGGATAAAAGGTTGAAGATGAGTGAATCAGACTTCGTTTTTTCTGAAGATATATCTGTGTATAAATAGAAAGATATGGGAGTAAAATGTTAACATGCATACTTTTGAAGAGAAAACTTATACGGCATCTTGGAAGTCAAGCAGGTGGTGGGTAAGGATTTTCTTTTATCTATGAGATGCAGCGAGTGTGAACCGGTTTCAATTTAGAAGTTCTCTTGCACATGCTTTGATAGCGTCATATTCTAACCGAAAACGTCCTGGGCCACAAAGGTCGAAAAACAAATATGATGATATGTGACACCTTCCCATCAAAGGAACCTATCGTCATTGTGCGGTCTGCTCTAAGGAAAAAAAACAAACACGCTTCAATCTTATTTGTAAGAAATGCAATGTTGCCTTGTGCAAGTCATGTTTTGCACCTTTTCATAATGAATAGTCCAACTTATAAGTTATTTTTACCTTCCAACCTACGTATACATATATATGCATAGAAGGTAATGTAATCGACTCTTCTGTGTGTGTGTGTGTGCGTGTGTGTGTGTGTGTCGCGTGTCTGTGTGTCGCGTGTCTGTGTGTCGCGTGTCTGTGTATCGTGTGTCTGTGTGCACGTGTGTCAGTGTGTGTCTGTGTGTGTCTATGTGTGTCTGTGTGTGTGTGTGTGTGTGTGTGTGTGTGTGTGTCGTGTCGTGTGTGTGTGTGTGTGTGTGTGGTGGTGCGTGCGTGTGTGGGTGCGTGCGTGCGTGTGTGTGTGTGTGTGCGTGCGTGCGTGTGTGTGTCTGTGTCTGTCTGTGTGTGTGTGTGTGTGTGTGTGTGTGTGTGTGTGTGCTGTGTGTGTGTGTGTCGTGTGTTGTGTGTGTGTTGTGTTGTGTGTGTGTGTGTGTGTGTGTGTGTCTGTGTGTGTGTGTGTGTGTGCGTGCCTGTGTGTTTGTGTGTGTGCCGGTGTGTGTGTGTGTGTGTGTGTGTGTGTGCGTGCTGTGTGTGTTAGTCACAGCTGTAGGTGAAAAGGTGATAAAAAATACTATTCGATAATGTAAAAATCCAAGATGGCGTCCATATGAAAAACAATAGTTAGTGTATGTATTTCAAAACCAAATGGCTGTAGATAAATTTTGGTACTTTTTTTAAAATTGTCTTTTAAAAGTGCCATAATAATGTACAAATCAAAATGTTGTCAGACTTCAAATAAAAGAGCTACAGGGGGTAGTAGAAAATGCACAATTTTTGTTTTCTTCAATTATTTCAAAAACAAAAAAATTTACTTCAAATCTGACTTTACCATGATGATAGCCATAAAATTCTCTAAAATTTTCCCCATTTAACCGACATTCTATCTTCAATATTAACGAATATAGTAATACATGCATGCTGAATCTGACACACTGTGTATATATATATATATATATATATATATATATATATATATATATATATATATATATATATATATATATATATTATATAGGTTTAGTACATTTTGGTGGTGATTTATACCAAATTGTGCCATCTTTTGCAGTAAATATTGATTTATCGTCGGACTCACTGATTTTGTTCTGAGGAATATCCTCTTCTGTATCTGTTCCAAATTCTTCAATGATGTCTTGATCCTCACTACTATCTCCTGGAATGCATTCAGGGTCGTCTTCTCCAATATCAAGTTTATCATTGAGATATACTTCAAGCTCTTCTGTGCTAAGCTTATTTATATTTTGAGGTTTTGCTTTTGGCTTCTCCACAATATTCTATAAACAAATTTTCAAATGAGGGTTTGAGAAAGATAATTTCAATATACAATATTAGAGGTACCTATTGAATCCAGAAAAAACAGAATAGAATTGCATGAATGCGAAAATGCAAACATGAGATATATTCTTACATCGTAAGAGAAAATATAATACACTGAGAATGTGTAGTACAAAGTATTTTTATAATAATAACCTCCAGTATAATGTACATGCAAAAATATTGAACAAAACTTACCTGCAGAGAATGGAAATAGTGCGGGAAGAAATGAACGTCTCACAAAGCCACTCTAACACACACTTGCATAGACAGATCACACAAAACCAAGCAGTCAGCCGTATGTACACTGCCAACCCAGAGCATAGTGCATTTCAAAGCACGAACGACCAGCTGGTGTAAATTTACACCCCACAACAGATTTTTTATAATAAATTAGTAAAGGAAATTTTATTTTGTAATGAAATTGATGCAAAGTAGGCTTGAATGATCGCACTTTGAATAATTAAACGAATTATGCAGGTTTAATATTTCAAAAAAATGTTATGGTGGGGTACAAAATTATCCCACCTGGCCTTAAGAAGGTTAACAAAGCACCACATTCATACATCATAAATGAATTTTGTGAAAATTTTACATTATCTATGTTTACTCTTTCATACTAACATCACAGTAAAAAAAATGGAAAAGCATTTTATTTTGTACTATTTATAAAAAAACAAAGTGTATGACAAAAGTTTTGTTATCGTAAAATTCTTCGTGTTTTTCGACGTGGTTGTATTTCACTGTCATCCGATGACAAATTTTCATTTCCATTCATTTCCACCGATGATTGTGTAGAATTTTCAGGGTCACTCATTTCAACAGATTGT